>JAOCNB020150385.1:0-27672 GCA_026546465.2 Palythoa caribaeorum | reverse complement strand
TATGTAAAATCGATGGCAAATAATCAATCTTTAACGCCAAAATCCTGTACTTCCACAAACGCAAGGAGGAATTTTTTTCGATGACGCACGCAATTATATTTTTGTTGCCATATATGTAAAGTTTTTCCCCATATTTGGGTGAAGCGAGCTGACAGCGGAGTGAGTGAGTGACAAATTCGACCCCTCAAATTCGACCATTGCACATGCGTGCAATCGGATGACATAAAAAATCAAGAACGAAAAACTAACGTGTGTTCACACTTCATGTAGATAGATAAGTAAGAGTTATGAATCTGAAAGTTATAATCATCCGAATTTTTGTTGTGTGAACGGTTAAACAAAAACGTTCGATACGTTTTTCTTTGCATATGATTAAAGACGGCAACATGAAAGAACTGGAGAAAAATCTAAGTCATGAATTTCAGTATCTCTAGATCATCTTGAAACTTCCAAAACAATTACTGTAGTGTTACGATTACCTAGATGTCAGTTACAAGCGAGACTCAAGGCACTTGCCGGATATTCAGTATTTAAGGCTTGGGCCAAAGGTTGAACTTCACATGGGCCGAACTTTTAAAATGCAAATGAGGTCGAACAATAGAATTTGCTCATTAGCATTAGATTCGGCACATATGAAGTTCGATGTTTGGCCCGGTCCTGATTCTGTTCTCAAGCAATTTGCTATTCTCCGAGTTTGAATTATTATACTTAGGTGACTTGATATTGAATGTTGAACACAGGTATCAAGAACAAACTAATCACCTTTTTACAAAGCTTAAACAAAACAATGCGGACAAATACACATATAAACCTTTTACAAAGGTTTTAGAATCTCAGCACAAACGCGGCTACTCCTGCACCGGATTATCGACTAATCCAGTAATTGACCAAAGAATTAATCTCTCTTCGGTTGTTAAACTGATCTTGCATATTGAACTTACAATATCGTCGAATTGAGAAATACCGACCATTTCCTATATTTTACTTAAAAAAGAGAGGGGAAATTTAAAATACTTGATTTCTTCCACCAAAAGGGATCTGAATACTTTTTAAAGGATGCGAGATAGTCGAATCAAAAATTTGTTTTAAGACTTTTCTAAAATAGGTTACATTGCTTGGAGTCATACTTTTGTCAGGCAAATGAACAATGAGAAATAAGGATACAACGGGATTATTAAAGTCTGTTCAATAATTAATTTCTCATTCTTAGTCCGTAAAAACTTCGCGGTACGAGTTTTTACAAAAATCAAAATCTATAAAAACTGATAACAGTTATACCAGCTCTGCTTGATATTCATTTGGCTTTCTTATTTGATTTGATTTTCCATGATTTCTCGCCGGTGATGTTTGGCGTACTCCAAAGTGACTCATACCGTAGCAACAAGTTATTCATTCTCTTACTTGTTTAAATCAATAACTCGTTGTTGGAAAATTTTTGAATTTCCTTATTAGTGTTGCCGAATACAAAGTTGAAAAATTCTTTTGACTGACATAGCCTAAAAACGTGAAACGATTATTGTTGAATACACTACACAGCTCCAGTACTAGTTGCCAACGAGTCAGCTGAGACCCCGAGGCTGAAGAGTTTTGAACCAATGGCACGTTTGTGTGTTTTGAGTGCAGGCAGAAAATTTCTCAATCACAGGGTAATGTAATGTAACAATAGACGTCTTTAAAAGATGCGTGAGCCTATCGTAGTGTGAGTGTTTGGGAAAGTAACACAAGCTACCACTAGAAAACATTATACGTATGGGTGATCATTGTACAACTCGGCTTTGGCCTCTCCACACCGCACACGTATCCGGCTATTTTCAAAAACGGAGATGTTGCACCGTTTTCGTAAGAAATCCGTGTTCACACGTAATGCTTTCGAATCGTTTTTGCCTGTCCACACTTATACACGAAAACGATTCAAATACGCCGAGTTTCACCTACGTAAGAGCGATCTCTGTGTTTACCATGTGCTATTTACCTGCAAAATACACCGGAACCTACATTTGACGTCATCGTATATGAAAACCTCCATTTTTTCCTGTCCACACGAATACGCTAAGCCGGCGATTTCAAAAATCCTCACGCTGGAGAACGTATTTGAAAACTACTGTTTTCAAACCAAAATGCCAGCTACCTGTGAACAGTTACCGCATTCGGAGATAAAAATTTCCGTTTTCGAAAATATCCGGATACATGTGAACGGGGCCTTACACTGACATATCTGAGCATCATTTTTGAGCTCCTGCTGATTTTTTTATAAGCCAGTGTAAACGCTTTTCTCAAAAACATTAAGATTGTTTATTTCGTATTACTTATTTTTCGGGAGGAACGTTCTCTGTTCGTAATAGGAGTCCGAAAATACGGGATGCTCGCAAGGCGAGAGTCAATGGGCTTTAATAGGCACTTAGCGAGAGCTACAACTAGTACTAATAAAATTACCTGTAGGCTGGTAGGGAAAGTGAATATATACAGTTTCTATTATTCTATCGGGATTTATCGCCAATAAATACCGCAACAGATCTTTTCAAATTTTTGGTACAAAGGCACTAATTCGTATTGAATTCGAGTAACTGCTAACAGCTTCTTTTCGTACGGACAATGTTTACTAACAAGTACAGCCGAGAATGCATTTACGCGAATCAAAACAGCCTGAAAGGACGCTTTGTTTTAGGGGAACTAGAAAAAAGAGAGACGATACAACACAGAGCATAAATTAACAATCTTTATTGCAGTCAATCTGCCTTCGCTTTTAAGTACGGTCGAAAAGCTGGCCCACTAAACCTCTACGGGACGTTTGCTTCTTCCCACTCAGTATACTGGAATTGTTCTTTAACTCACTTTAATTTTAAATTATTATAGTACTGTTCATATTTTTAACAAAGACGAATTGTTAGTTAACTTTTTCATATGTCCATTGTGCGTGTGAGTCACCGCTCGATTGCTCGATGTCAGACTTACTGACTCAAGTTGTATTCTCTAAACTGTAGTTGCATATATTGACATGGTTCAGAAAGGACATGATCACAGAAGACGTTGATATTGTGCCTACGTTCACTTCATTCTACTGTGTTGAATTATTTCTTTATCACAACTGTCTGTTCACCATCTATTATTAGCAAACAAACCAGACATTATACTATCTACATGCGCGGCAAGTGCTTCCGAACAACAAACGAAGTTAACTACAGTACTAATGAACAACGATTGCACGGAGTAAATTAAAAGCCGTTTGAAAAAAGGAAGTGTTTCTAAAAATATTGTATTTGTGATTTAAATATGTTTTGGCTTTGATTGCGCAGAGTTTAGCAGCTCTCATAGGCCATTAACACCATTTGTCTGACATTTTAAACATTTCTGCTTACTGTCACTCAGCGTAGACTGTAGATGTAATTAACAACTATTTAACATTTTCAAAAGAGCCATGATAAATCAACTGGAACAAATAATCGGGGCTAACAGATCGTCTTGTTCACTAAGTTCTATGAACGGAGTGTATATTTATATTTATAAGGATTTAAACACGTAAAACCATACATAAAATATCAGTTTGGTGCCGCTTAGTTTTAATTTTAATAAGCCAAATATTTGCTTCTAGTTATCGTGCATTTCTAAACAGTCTAAATGGGTGAACTGTTTACGATTGTCATCGTCTGTTTGTAATTCGACACATTTATTGTTTTAAACACGATTGGCTTCTTTTCTATTTTGCAGCTTAGACACTGCTGTTATTTTAAAACACAACACAATTTGCATTGGTGTAAAAATTTCTACAAAATATTTTATCGGTAACAGCTAAATACCCCCGCTCAAAGAAACTCATTCCCACAGTTTATTACAAGGCAGTTCAGTGAATGGAATATATTTCTACAATTCCCTATGTTCTATACTACAAAAGTCCTTACTTCCAGCCCCATAACTATTGTCTACAGATATATGAGCATCGTATTTCCTGCATAGTCAGCCATTTTTGTTTTCTCTGTTGTTTTGTTTTTCCTTTGATTTTTAAGCGTTGGTTGAACAACAGTTAAATACATTTTTGTAGATCATGTAGAAGTCATCTCTTGTGAAATACTTACAGCGCACGAAATCGGCGCCACGAAATCTGAATGACCGAGTAAACCCCGCTCGCATAATTGTTGCAGATTTTGTCCAATGCCCGTTTTATTAGGATACCAATAACAGCAACTAGTCTGTTTAGAAGAACACTTGGTTCAAACAGAAGAGAAGTTTGTCTGAGTGTGTTCGTAGTACGGGTTCTTACGCCTCTCCTTGCGGCAAAGAATCGTGTTGAACACAACGACAAAAGCTAAACGAAAGTCTACGTTGAAACAAGAATAAATTATTGGATTGGCAGCGCTGTTGCTGACAGGCAGTACCTTAATAAAGACGATAATTAATGCCTCAAGCAGTGTTTTGTTCATATGTGCGAAACACGTCTCACAGTACTGGCTTGTAAGGAAAATGACAAAAAATGGGAACCAGCAAAGGATAAAGAAGCCCACTACAATAGCCAATGTCTTAGTGGCTTTTAGCTGCTTGATCACTTGCAATGTTGAGGAACGTATTCGTTTGTTTTTGTTTGCTTTGTCTTGGTGCTTTAAGAAAACCGTCAGAAGAGAAGGGCGGCGAGGTGATTTGTGAGACAGATCATCTTTGTTGAGCGGAACTTTTAAATGCGAATCATTATTGTCCGGTCCCAAATCACTGCCATTCGTATCCAAATGATAGTTCAAAGCAATGGCATTTTTGTCTTTTTGCACTTTTTTGGCGTGGCCAACTGCAATCTTTAACACCAGCCCATAGCAGATGACTAAAATAACCAAGGGGCAAAAGAAGACGGTAAATGCAGCAATGGTGATGTATTCCTTTGCTCGAATGGAGCATTGCGGAATACTTAAAATTGTTTCCTTGTTGTTCCACTTGACAAAGGACAACGATGAGCAAAAGATAGCGTAGGCCCACACAAAGGCAATGATATACAACACCCGACGTCCTGTCATGCGCTCCCTATATTTCAGCGGCTGGGAAATCGCAATTAGTCGGTCAATGCTGATGCCAGTGAGGTTGAGGATGGAGGCAGCCGCACCAAGCATGTCAACCCAGATCCATAACTTACAACCAGGTAGGCCCAAGTTGTCCGGCCACACTTCTCCATGTAGCGTTTGAGTGAGTCGAAACGGCAATGACAAGACACCCACTAATATATCACTCACTGCCAAAGAGACAATCAAGTAATTAGTTGGGCTGCGAAGGCGACGAAAACGAAACACACTGTAGCAAACAAGTCCGTTTCCCAATATTGTTAATAACATAACCAGTGTAACAAAACTCGCAGAGGCTGCTATTACTGCATCCGTGGGACGCGGTGGCAACAGGTGAGGGACGGCTCCTGTTCCGTTGAGCGTTTCGTTGGAGGAATTCATTGCGAAATGGCCCCGTGCCTCTGCACTCGCAAGGAAATGTGTGGCGGTCACAAAATGGCGTTGTTGTTCGTCCCTGCAGAAGAAAACGATTAACGCAATATTAGCATTAATCACTGATTGACGCGAATCGTCTTGGAAACAAGACAAAAGAACACAAAGGGCAGATTTCTTAGTTATTTCCCGAGAGAGTAGACTTTTTTTAAAACACAACAAAGCAGTATGAGACTGATGTAAATACGTATAGTGCAAGAACAAAAGTAATGCATGTTCCAGCAAAGATACAATGATAGGTTTGAATGTTTTCAGCTGTTTTTGTTGTTTTTAAAAGTTCTTTTTACTCAAGGTAACTCTTTTAAAACATGCAATGGTGTAATAGGTATATATATCTATCTATAACATTGCCAAAAACTTTAAGTCATCGAGATCAGTAAGACCAAAGCAAAACGAGATGGGAAAAGAATCGAGACTCTGCTGAGAAAATATTAACATTTTGTCTGTCTTTTTAGTTTAATAACTACAGTTAATTGTGTCACAACATTATAAAGCCGATTTCATTAAATAGCATCAAATAAAAACTTAAGAAGGCGCTGGTTTCCCCAAATACACTGACCAGAAAAGCTGAAAATTCCACGAAGTTCCACTAGAAGAATTTGTTGACAATACAAGCTCTTCTCCCGAATTCGGAGGTCAAAGCACTTACACAAAAACTCGGTAACAACTGTGATCCACATAGTTTATACATAAATAACAATTGAAGATAGATTAGAAATCTTAATGAGAGTAAGGAAACCAGATCTAAATGACTGATGAAAGAAAAGCAGATAAAATCGACGTTAACCATGCATTTGTCTTCTAGTTAAACTAGTTTTTACAGTCGGGAGAATTTAGTTATTAAGGATCTGTTTAGCTAGTTTCGTTTAACAATTAGAAAAATATAAAACATTGTCTAAAATAAGTGTTTTTGATTTAATAATTGCAACTTGCACAAAGCACTTTCAAATACACAATGCGTGCCTATCGCTCTTTTCTAAAGTGAAAGCCGGGAAAGTATTTTGCCAATATTCTAACCCAAGGCTGAGTGTTGGGATGAGGTAAAGCGAGACGCCAAAGATCCCCCCAAGCAGTTTCTAGACAAGACACAGATCATACTGCTACACAGGCCTGGGAATCAAGAATTGATTTTTTTTATGGTTTGTGTAACAGATATTCCAAAACATCTTGTTACAAATAACAGCAGTTGTCTAATTTAAGCTCCTTAGACGTAGACAGATTTATTTTTGGTAAGAAGCAGTAGAAAGATAGACTCAAAACTAGAAACAGCATATTTTGGTAAAGTTTGCCGAAATGTTCGGCAGATTATGACTACAATAGTAAAATGATAATATGGTAATATAATAATGTAGTACTTTTTTATCGCAATGATCGATTTGGAGACTGCTCTCACGCGCTTAACAAGTGCATACAGGGTTCAACCGCTTCATGCGGCTCGCATATATTTGAAATGTCGGGAAATGACCTTAGTGAAACAACATGCAGTGAAAGAATTTAGAAGATTTTTCATATTAGAGATTTTCATTCTTCTATTAAATGTTCGGTCTTTTACCGACGTTAGAAGAATGTGAGAAGAGAGTTTTTCGTGTATTGTTGTTAAGAAGGTTGTCATTTTTCAGTTTTGGCCTTGTTGTTATTGTTCACAAAAGGTCTGAAACAAAGCAAATTTTCTTGTTCAAGATAAAATCTAAACTGACTAATGGCTTTGCTTCGCCTCGGCCGGGTACAATGAATTTCAGGTTCAATTAAAAAGTCATATGACTGATTCTAGCAATGCTACCAGCCAGCTTTGGAATTCAAGTTCAGTTCAGTGAAAAATGCATATTTACTGAGAATACTTCATGAACAGTACGCACTGACAATTCTTTTTTTACGAGCTGTAATTTTTATAAGTAAATGGGGCGTAAATAGAATATTTTCATTGCCATTGAAAAAACAAAAACCCGACGAGACGGCTGCCAAGTCTTCCAAGGAATGAATTTCTTTTTACGCACGACAGCAATCGTTCAAGCATTTTTCGGTTATAATATGAATACTGAAATAGTCGAAGACATTTAATTACTATAATGATTCACAAGGAAACGGCTATGGATTATAAATAACGTTACAAATACCGCCCTTGTCTCTTCCCGTGAAACTGATAAATAATTCAGTGCGGACCGGCAAAGATCCGGCTTCTGGTTAGACAATTTAAGAAACTGTTTTCAATCTCCAACATGAAAAATGTTGGTCGCGATCTCTGAATGACTATGCAGCTAATTCCTTTGGAGAATTAAGATATGCCTTTTAGTCAGTATATCTCAGTAAGTCAGTCGTTCCAAATTCCTTAACTTTCTGTTAAATAATTTCAAAAATTATAAAAATGTTCAAAGGGCATATAAATATGTGAAACTCCGGCTCCCGCATCTCTTTCACAACGGTTGTTCGGCTTTTCGTCAAAACTTTTAGTTTTTGTTATATATAAAAAATGCAAACATGATTAAATTTTAATCAGACAATTATTTCCAAATCTTAGTCTGTCTGAGTTCATTCTCGTTCTACATAAACTTAGGTAATTCATTTTCCACCTACCTTACTGTAAACCTATGGCACGCTTTTCAGTTCGAGTTGAAAATAACGTCTGCTCGTCCGGCCGCCTGTCTACCGCAAAATCATTGAAAATGACTCGTTTCAGGTGTCGAACATAAAATGTAAGCACGCACCAAACTCTACTAGAACTGCTCAGGCACACTGACTACACAAGTAATCCTCTTTTTATTTGCTTTTTATGATACTACGATTGAAGTAATAGGATTACATTTTAAGGGAAGGGCCTTGGGATGCTGTCAGTGTCAGTGCGTGCAGGGCTACTGAGAAGCATTATAAATTAGCAGCACATATATCACAATTAAAGTGACAAAATAACACCAATGGAAAAATGTTCATTACTATTTGACATTTCTTGCTTTTTAGCCAGCATTATAAGGGGGAGAAAAGAAAATACAGATTATCTCCTTTATCTGTTTTAAGCACTCTGTAAATGCTTGCTAAACAGTTAGCGCCTTCGCCAAAACTGTTGATTGACACATTAAAGTTTTTCAGTCGATTTTTAAATTCTTTAATATTTTTACGTTTTAAGCTCGTTAATCCGGCCACGCAGTTTTAAGATCCGTCAAGTACCATAATTTCTTCCAAAGCACGTTCAAAGCCGATTCGTGAAGAGAAATTCATTGAAATGAGTGAATCTTAAATGCACGTACCTGGTATGGTACAGTTGAAAGATATAAATAGGTATGACATGGTGCTCAATGAATGTGTATTTCAGGAAAGCTTTCTCACATTTTAACGTTTTGTACATTCAATGAAAAGAACAGATAAAACGTGTTTTTCAGTAAATCTTTTTGCAAGCTTGATATCTTATGGCTTTCTATATTGCTTCATTCACAATATTCTCGAAGAACATGCGCCCGCGCACTAAACAAAAAAAACGACAAAAGATGATTATCGATTAATTAACCTTTTTTATAAAAACGTTTTTGCCAACCATTTACAGGTTTTATTTTTGAATTCCCATTGTTAAACGATGCAGGAGATAATACTTTTATTTGTAACAAGATGTTTGGGAGTATCTGTCACAGTAAGCATAAACAAGTCAATTCTTGATTCCCAGGCCTGTGTTGCAGGATGTTCTGTTTCTTGTCTCGAAACAGCTTGGGGGGGACTTTGGTGTCTCGCTTTACCCCATCCCAACCCTCAGCCTCAGGTTAAACAAACATTCTGCACAACTTAAATCTGACAAACACTCTAAGGAACTCTCTTGAAGCAGTAAAACAACACAAAAACACAGGAAAACAAACTTTAGATTTAAAAAGGCCCTTATACTTATCCAACCCTAAAAAAACAACACAATCAAAGGCGATTCTGCCAATCAGCTCTGTTTATAGAAGGCCATTACTGCTGCAAAAATAGTTAAAATTGGAAATAGGATCAGGTTTCATGTAAGACTTGTGGATGCTAATCCTTTTAGAGATGTGTGCATGTTTATTTAATAGGCGGATTAAGTCATTATCCCCATTATGTGAGGGAAAGATAACAGTGAAACAATTTGCAACATCTGCTGGTGGTAATTGTTGTCTGTCTGTAGATTTTTGTGGTTACTATGCTTTTCTTTTGTTGTAAGTTAAATATATAATACGGCTCAGCTCCTGCTTTCACTGATCGTTCTTCGAGGAAGTGTTAAAATGGATCGATTTTGTTTGAAGTGTTGTGTAAGGTGTCAGGAAGTTATCTTCCGCCGAGATTAAAGGTGTCACTGAGGGGCGGTCGCAGACTTTCCAAATACTTGTTGGCCCGAGGAAATATCACTGAACAAGTGGAGAAAAAACTCTGAGGGGTATCTCAGTGAATATGCCTGCTCCCTTGGATAACTTTTAAAAATTGCACATTTACATTTGAATTCTAACAATTCTACGAGTAACTTTAATAATTATATCTGGCATTACCATACTGTAGATATTCATAACCTTACATTTTGAAACTGGCAACTTTAAAAACAGTTTGAAAATGAAATAAAAAAGCTGTTTGAACCAGATTGAGATATTAAACTGGGCCTCGTTCTAAACAAACTGGATCAGTTTCCAACAACTCTCATGCAACATGGTTGAGTTCGCTAAAAACGTACTCTCTACACTACAGTTTACAGTAAACATTTCTTGCAGACCTCTAAAAATTTGGCCTATAGGCTGATGTACAGCGGCACTACGCTATGTATTGCTGTTATACACAAAATGCGAGCGTTCTTATTTGAACGGCTTTCTCCAATGATTTGTAAAATAACTAATAGGCATTATTATCAAAATTTTATAAAACAATGATAGACTAAAGTAGTTTTTAATCTCTAATAAACTTAATTATTGGTTGCTTTAATTTAGTCGCACAGTGTACGAGTTTCCTGACTAAACGAACGTCATAAAATTGGTGCATGTGGTGCAATCGAAATTTGAAAATGAAAGAAACCATTTTTACCACCGAAAATTCAGAATTTTAATTCACCACTGGATCAAACACAGCCGACAGGCAAGCTGCCCGGTACTAGACGGACGGGAACTGAATTGGTTACAAGCAGTTACTTGAATTACTTAAGCAGGTGCCGCTTTTCTTAGCCACCATGGCTGCTGTTTAACACAGCGAACCGATACGCCACGATGAACCGCTGTAATATAAAGTACTAAAAGTATTTCAAAAACACAATTGAACTCAGTGATCCTGATAGAAATTAAGCGATTCGATAAAAAAAAACTTGAATTTCGAGTACACTGCCTTTTCTTAAGCGCTAGAGTATGACACCAGTCACCAGTCATTCTTTCGCATATTATTCTAAACGACTTTAGGATTTACAGGCGGTAGGAAATGGTTCTCCGAGTTATCGAAGTGCTCGTAAAATCTGTTTAAATTTTAGCAGGGTTCGTAATGTTTAGAGGGAGTACCTCAATTACTCGTTTTTGAAATTTAGTAAATGCGCAAATACGCGCTTTGTTTTTTCCCTTTTATTCAACGTTGGTTGACAACTGCGTTCAGAGTTTCTTGGAGCAGTCGTACTCCTAGCTTGTTTGAAACCATTTGTTGTTCAGAATGTTATGAAAAAATTCAACGTTGCTGGCAGCTCGCAAACGAGTAAAAGTGCTTGCGCTGGTAGGCATTGTTGCCAGTGTCTGTCAAGTATTATTGCCGTATTTGCATTATGGATACTGTCACGCGCGTGTTAGGCTAGTTTATACTTGGTGTACTGCGTTTTCAATCCATTGAAAGCAATATGTTTGTCATACATTTCTGTGTTTTTTATTTTTCTTATGTGTTATTGTTACTATGTTATTTTTCCTTTTTCAAATGATACGTGTAACAAGGAACTTTCATTGTTTTACAACGATATATAGTAATAGTTTCTGTTATCGGTTCATTTTAAATCAACGATGGCCATTTGTTTGAGAGGCGACCATTAAATTTGATGTATCTGACGAGTTCTATTGATGCCACCCTATCATTTGTTTCAGTTGGACGTGAAACGAATTTCCGTTCAGTGTTTGCGCAGTTGGAAGATAAAAACTGACAAATGGCTACGAACTGAAAGACTCCTTCAGTTTTCATGTTAAAAAATAAACAAAAAGTTTTTTTGAAGTAAATTAAGAGTATTGGTTTTAAATGCGAGGCTTTTTAATGTATAAAGACAGAATTCAAAGGCTAAGAATAAATACACATTAAAAAATACTGTTCGTTGTATCCTTTTACCGCATCCCTTTTCGTTATATAAAAAGTCGGAACGACAACCCTTAGCAATTCGGTTATTCAACTCAAACCTAAACTTAAAAATCGCAAAAGTCTTATGGCAAGCAATGTTGGTCAGGAAATCAATGCTATTTTTGCAAGTCACACGCTGTACGGGTGTACAGTTGTTGTGCAAAGGTCACAAAGGACATTCTATATTCATGTCCTGGACGAAAATTCAAACAAATGAACTATATATGGCGCGAATGAGTGTTATAATGTCCGAACGATTTCTTGTGTGTACTTACCTTGAAGTTTGAATGAGCTGGAAAAGTTTGTTAACAGTGGGTCTCTGCTGGAGACCAACTAACATCAAATATTTCAAAACTGGCTGAAGAACCGCACTCCAACCGATCAGTTATGAGCTGTAATGAGGCCGACCTGGTGAGATATGAAAAGGAAATGATGAACACGAACTCATATCTTTTTTGGCGGCTGTGGATGTAAGATAGCGGAATGTAATCCAAAGAATGTTTTCTTTAAGTAAAAATGCCACAACAAGAATTTGGTATGCTTTAAATTCCGGCTGAAATGTTAGAGCAATAAAGATTAATGTAGGACCTGTTGAAACAAAATTCGTGCAACTAAAATTAATTTCCTTGATTAATACTTAATGGACAAAATGGGTTTGTAATGGTGTAAAATGTTAGCCACTCTGCCAGAAACCTTCATGATGAACGTGTTTTTAGGTTGTTGGAATATTAACATCTCAGATTTATCTCACTTTCAACAAAAACAAAAAAAAGCAAACTTGTTTTTACAACAAAACTTAGGAGATTAATGACTCCTGATTAAACAGGTAGAAAAAACTTCAAATCAAAAATGCTAGCCACAGATTGTAAATAATTTAAAAACCTAGGTTTCAAAGATTTTAAAAATTCAAAAATTCGTTACTGTGTGTTTTCACATGTTTCTGTGCAAGTAATTCATTCATAATTAGACACCTGTAGAAATGAATAATGCGACCAGACTTATAATACTCATCGGCAAAAACATTTGGCGGAATTTAAAGTCAATGAAAAATATTTCAAAAGTATTTTAAAAAATCATGAAAAAATATAAAAAAATCATTTTGAATTGTAAAACATCTTACTTTCGTTGGTAATGGTTATATAGAGCTCTCTAAAACTACTTAAAATTTGTAACGAGATCGAAGACTTACGGCTGTCAGGTTCTCTATTCGGCGGACACGAAGTTGAAGAGAACCGCACGTTCACAGAAACACTTCACAATAAATACAATTTGATTTTGCTAAACGATTAAAAACTAACGGATGTAATATCTCAGAACGTCAAGATGTAAGGTCAAGGACATGGCCCTCTGTTCTCTCGGGCAAAGTTTGCGGTGCATTTACTGTTTGTGCTAAGCAAACTTTTCGATCCACGCGCTGCGAGAAACCATATCGGTCAAACAACATGACATAATCCATTCAAAGTGTTTGCAAACACTTCCGAAATTGCCCACAACTCTTTCGCATTATAATGATATGTCCATTTAGCATATTAATAAGAATATGTTGACTTTTTCTCCTGCTTTCAATTCCCTGCTAGCCTGCTAATATTCTGTCACTTATTCAAATTTTTCACTCCTTATCACCGCGGGACAATGTTCAGACAAAAATGTTTTCAAACACACATTTATCAATTTTTTGAAAGCTTTAGAACCAAACTTTAAGGCGATGTGATAGAGACTTTGTGTAAAGATACAAAAAAATGGAACTGCAAAGAAAAAAATTAAAGGCGTAAAAAATTGACGTAGAGCCGAGAAATAAGCTTCGACAAACTGCTACAAACACAAATGTTATTTAATGCAGTGTATATTTTAACAACGATTTCTTCTTGACCCCAAGATGGAATCGAACAGTCGGCCGCTTCTAAGCCAACTGAATGAATGACAACCCAAAAATTGTATTTTTTCAGTGCTTTATAAATAGAACTTTTTGACACTTTGATCCTTTCAAAGTTTCGGATCTGCATTTCAATCAAATGCACTTGTTATCTACTCGTCTGTAAAGCAGCGCCTATCAAAAACATTTTAACTATAGGAAAAGACTGCCTTTTCAAAGTTCAATGTTCGTTTTTATGCCGTTTGAAAAATATGATGACTTTTCAGCGCAATTTTTACGAATATTTCATTATTTGCATGTTTCCGTTGATTATTGAACTTCTGTTTTTAAAAGTATACCTAGTTAAAAATTGATTGATAATGATAATTCTGGCATCTGCATTTTGCTACAAATTGTTTTTAAATACTAAAGTGTATATAGGCACAGACAATGATCCGTACCAAATAGATTTCTGCTCATTGAAAACGTCCGTTTTAAACAATTGCAAAACTTTTAAACCTAATAAAAATTTTATATACTTAAGTGAAGTGTTTTCATCCCCAACTGATCTCAAAGTGCACCTTGAGTTTCTGCCTTTAGCGGTGAATATAAAAAAATAAAGATCTGCGGTAATTCACAAAAGACACCGTGGGAGCGGCATAAAAAAGCAACAAACATGTTGTCACGAGTGCAAACGTAATATAAATTTAAAAAAAGTATATAACAGCAGGCCTTCAAAATCACCGAAATATCCAGCCTTCCAATTTGAATAAAACAAATTGATATAGCTATCTGAACAATATGTTTTCATTCTTAATGAAGAAAGTCTCTCTGGCATCATTTGACGTTCGATATTTTGTGATTCCTGCCAGTTTTTAACCGAAAGATTTATGATTCATTAGTTAACATTTTTTCGATATTCATGATTCATTTTTTAAAACCATTTTTTGTAATCCATGATTCTTAAGTTTAAAAAATAAAAATTCACATTCTTCTAACATAATATAACCACCGTGAGTCATGTTTCATTATTCCGCTTCCACCCCAAAACTGAGCCATCGGTTACAACTTCACAGAACGTTATTCATTGGACAAAACAAACCCTGAACAAGAGACAATGTATGCAAGCCATCCTTTTTAAACCGAACAAACAAACAAACAAACAAACAAAATAAAATGAAAACAAACATGAAAATTTGCTGAATTCCGGATTTTAATCTAGCCTTACTGTTGACGGAGATAAAATGTAATTGCCAACGAACGATCCGAGCCAAAAGGCGAGGGATCGTGAGGCGGCAGCATTATAGAGCCGCCTGCGTAAGTATCGACCGGTAGGCGAAAAAAATCTCGAGTGATTCACAGAAAAGTAATGTAATAATAGGAAAACGTGTGAGCCAATCGCAGTATGAGAAAAGTAATGTAATGAAACAATAGGAAAGACGTGTGAGCCAATTGCAGTATGAGTTTTTGGCGGAAGTGTAATGTAACAATTGGAATCGCAGTATGAGTTTTTGGGATTGAGCCAAAATCATGGTGATGTCTTGGCTTGCTGCTCAAGTTGATTTGCTTTAAGCCGAGTTAAATACCAGTGTTAGTCGTCTTGTGCATTCTATTTATTCCATAATACATCGATGAACTTCAGTGAAGTGCACTTTAGGAACCTGTGCGTTCCAAATGAAGCTAGCAAACTCATAAATTGCGCAGCGAGCCACTTATCGAAATCAACTCGCATCGGCCACATCGCCAAACAGTGTAAGCTTTGACAACTTATAGGCTTTTCTGACAAAATTTAAAAGACGGAAATGAGCAGAAATGCTTTATAATTAAATAATATGATATGCAAACATTTTCTTTTCACTAAAATTAATGTAGTTTTCTGGAAAAATCACTTTTTTAAATATGACGTAATAATGACGTCATCATGATATCATAATGACGTCATTTAGTGTAAAATAACAGTAAAATCACAGTCAAGTAATTTGTCATGTGAACACCAATACTTGTGCCAAATTTGGTTTAAATTGGTTTAATGGCTGAAGAGTTTTGTAAAGCAGCTAATTTCATATTTGTGACGTCATAATCACGTCACAAATATGAAACGTCATAATGACGTCACATTGATGTCGTCACAAATATGAGACGTCATAATGACGTCTCTATGACGAAAAATGTCAATTTAACGGCACCAATTAATTTGCCTTGTGAACAACTTATCTTGTGCCAATTTTCGTTCAATTTAATTAAATTGGTGGAAAGTTATAGACTGCGGGCACTTACCCCGCCGGGGTAGAACCAACTTCAAAAAGCCCGTGTAAGATAGGGTTAACCTCGTCCAATAATTGTTTAGTATTTTTATTGCACAGTGGTCATTTAGGAGCAATATAAAGGCATGACATTTTTCTTACTATTGTTATTGTTATTTTTCCTATTCTTCTTCCTCTTGTTGTTGTTGTTGTTGTTGTTATTGTTGTTGTTCTTCTTCTCCATACGGAGATGCTCTAACGCGCTTAACAAGTGAATACAGGGCTCAACAGCTGAACATCTCAGATAGTCCGCTTCATGCGGCTCACATAAATTCGTGAAATAAAACAAACAGTAAAACAAACATACCACAACACCGGGATCACTATACGCTGCTATTTTTGCCTGGTAAGCGTGTGGATTTTACGTACCCCGGCTGAGCGTCAACGATTTAAAATGCCTTCAGTATCCGAGAACTTCAGAAGATGTCAGTTGTCTTGATATCGTGGAAGATTAAGACTAAACATAACTGAAAGCACAACATAAATGGCGTGGTTTAACAAAAAATGAATATAACGAAATAGATATGTCAGCGCTGAGCACACATGTGGGTCAAAATTTTGAAGCGCAAACACGGACGCGGATCGGACATAGTGTGCCTAAGGATTAGGTAATGAGGGTGTTCGCGACTCTGGCTTCGTTCTCTTACTGCTGCAATGCGCTGGTGGCCGTCGCTCCCGAAGTTTCTATGCAGCACTCCTGATACTCGCTCGCCAGCCAGATCTATATGCTGCCGATCAGGAGGAATGGTTGGACACATCCGGGAGTTTTTTAATATATGGGCACATATTAGTGCGTCATTAGCAAAGTCATTTTCTGCGGCAGAAATTTAAAGAAAAACATCCCCAATTGGCTCAAGTTGCTCAAAAAGTCTTATAATTTTGTTTTTCCGCGCGGTTGAATCATAATCGATACTCTGACGAAAGGCTAACGCTCCAAACGTCAGCTTTTACAAATTCCCACGGTGATTATACTTCGTTTATCTGCATTACTTCAACTTTGAACCATAATTGGATATTTTCAGCCCTTGCATGTTCCGCTCCCTTCCGTTCCAGTTTATTGAAATTGTAATTCGCCTTTGGGAATTTTATTTCCATAAAAAACCTATTCATGAATAATAACTGTGAAGTTTCTGTATCGGCTATAGCAACTAGTTCGGATAAATCGGTCTTCTTTTTGCAAGCAAAGCTTTCGGAGCAAACGGTGGATTGAGAATTCTTTTTAGCTCAGAGAATTCCCGGTCCACCCGCCCCAGTTCAGTTTTCAATCGCCGCTGATAAGCTGATGTTAACCCACATTTCACACCTGAAATAAGCTGGAAACAAAACAACTTGGAAAAGCTCGGATATGGTTTGCACACCGATGCCTCTAAGCGTATTGGCCATATTTTACGCAACCATGCAAACTAAGTTGTGAAAAGGGTCAAAACTATATGAAACTCAGTCGAAAGCTGAAGGAAAATTGATGAGATTTGCAGGTCTCCGCACCCGCAGGACAAACTGAAAATATTAAGGCAGGAGCAGGAGCTAATGGAAAAAGTAGCCAAAGTTAGAGACAAAGAACTGTTTGCAATTTGAATGAACTACTGCCAACAAGGCAGCTGAGCGAAGACGCAAGGCTGGTGAGGTGGCAGAGTTTTGGGCCGCGCACGAGTAGAGTGGTACCGAGTAGAGTATGCAAAAATCAATCGAGTTTGAGCGTAAATGACAATAACTTTTTATGACATACACTCCTTTTTTACATAAGAACGTCTTATTTTTGGGCCGAGGCTGCTGAATGTTCTTAAATAATTTGGGATTTTAGCCTCAAATGTTCTTGAAATGTTCGTTATATAATCGTACTTATTTCGGTGTACACGCTTTTTTTCATAACAACAACTTTTAAAAAAACGACATTGTATATGTGTATCTAAGAATATACGACCTTCGATATTTGATATACAAATAGAGTGAAAGAGAAAATAACGAGTCCTGCAAATTGTTCTTGTAAAAATTTCCTTGTATTTTACTCTAGTTGCAAACAGTGTTGCACTATCGACCCGAGATGTAAATAATATCATTTATGTAATGAACAAGGTAACATCAAATAAATAATATTTACGGACTTATGCCTTAATGTAACCTCGAGTGTGTTCTGAGCATGTTGTTAGGTTTTGCCCGATTTTTAGCCTGACGTTCAGATAAAAAAGATTTTTATAAAAAAAAGAGTGTCATGTAGAAGCTTGAGTTAACAATAGCGAGAAGTATGAGCCAATCGCAGTACGAGTTTTTTTTTTGGGAGCGTGGCATGGTAACAATAGAAAACACTTTCCGGCGTCCGTTTTGGTGATAATTGATACAACTCAGCTTACATTGACAGATCTTGGCAATTTGTTTTCGTGTACTATTGTATACTTTTTTAAACTGACCGTCTTGTTTAATTGTTATTACTTTTCTCGCGGGAGCAACATTTTCTGCCGGCGAGAGTTGACTTGTGTTGAATTATGAACGTTGGCACTTAGCGATAGAAAATAGTTCAGATACTACCTTCGTTCTGATTGGTCGACAAGTGTGCTTTCATAGCGCTATAAAACACAAAGCTATACGGGCTTCGTATATCGCCTTTCTCTTTTCTAAGTCGGAAAAGAAAAATTTTATAAAAGAAACAAAATATGTTTCCGTGCCGCTTTATAGCCTGGTAAAAACTTCGGCAAGTTTTGTTAGAATTTTCGAGCAGGTGAAAACGTTCGACTGTGTGTCAGGTTTTCACTTATCTGCTCTCGAATTCTCCCAAGCGATCGCCTTGGTTTTCACCAGGTTATGAAAGCACGGAAAACATGTTTTATTTCTTAAATACTAGGTGTAGTTCTCGCTAATTGCCAACGAGCAACGCAATAAAATATGGTTAATTTTTTTGAACATCTAATAATTTATATAATCATTGAAGTTTTTCGTCATCTAATGAGATGATTCATTATTCTTTCTTTCTCAGTTAATGCAATATTGTCTACAAACGGCATAATACTTTTTCATATTGTTAGTCCCTATACTCACGAGTTATAGGGGTTTGTTTTAGTGAATCGAAGTTCAAAATAGCTTCCCTCTTGACTCTTTGAATGTTGCTCTTACAATGGAAGCTGGCTAAAGGAACACGGTGCTTTGTACATATTGGTGTTGTCTATTTTTCTTGGTCTCTTACTGATTGATTGATTGAAGATTGACAGATCTTTTATATTTGATTTAAAAAAAACACGTTAATAAATTGAAACCCACAATATTTTTTTATTAATTAAAGTCTGAAACAGGAAAAACTTAAAAATTGATCCACGAACATTATTTTCCCAGCATATCTGCACCCCTGGGCCTCCAACTGGCGAGAAAAGATAGCGTCATTTTTGGATGTCGCAGCGTACACAAACATCTACCATCAAAACGTTTAACACATGATGGGATCTTTTAGTTGTTTGAACGACCTTAAGATATGCCGCATTTGTCATTATTTAACAAGGCAATATTTTGGCTGCAACTTGGGCCATTTTCACTTCCCGTCGTAGTGGAGTGACTCACGCCTCTGTT
Source organism: Palythoa caribaeorum (assembly GCA_026546465.2). Taxonomy (NCBI): domain Eukaryota; kingdom Metazoa; phylum Cnidaria; class Anthozoa; order Zoantharia; family Sphenopidae; genus Palythoa; species Palythoa caribaeorum. Next base: position 8,224 of record JAOCNB020150385.1, on the reverse strand, counting down.
CACTGCATATTATGGACTCGGAACTAAGTTAAAACTAAGTCAAATTTCAGTCTCAGCTAACGTTTACGTAGTGGAGTTTGACGTTGTACTGATAGAAACAGTTTTGAAAATTGTTGGTGAAATTGCAACTTAACGTTCGCCAAACAAAATGTCGCTTTACCAGTATACAGCACGTGATTTGTTAAAACAAATCACAAAAAACTTGTGGTTAGTAAACTGATCAATGTAGCTTTCTTTTATTAACCGTTCTGAGTGGAAAAACCTATTTTCGAAGTCAAAAAGTAACTGACAAAATTGTTGTGGCTTATGTGGTTCGCAGCAGGAAAACATGCCAACTGAAAAAGTAAGCTAAAAATGGTAAAATAGAATGCAGTCCCTATTAGTAAAAGGAAAAGAATGGCGAAAAAATTCCCACCTCGCAAACAATGTAGTCCCTAATTACCTTCAGGAGCAGTTAATCAAACCGACACTTCTCAAGTTTGATTGACAATTGGCAGATTCAGTGCCCAGCACTTAAAATATTTGACACGAAGTTGTTAACCAATTAGCAATAAGAGTTGACATGAGTATGGATTATTATGCGTATTCGTGTTGCAGCTTAGAACTGTAAGTAAATGTCAAGAGAAAAATAGCCATAATGCCTAATCAAGCCGCTTCCAGTTCTTTCGACTGGATGCCTGCCCATTAGCCTCTGTTGCAGCCGGCCAAAGCTAATTCAATCGTTGATTTAGACCGGAGGCATAGAATGTCTCGTATATACGAATACCATTGCCAGTCAAGCCCTAGTCAAGCCCTAACTGGGCTTGAAGGATCATAGCTTTTATACTGGTAGTATTAGCCCTGTGACGATTTGACATTCTTTAGCTGAGTGCCATCGATTTGGATACAAGGCTGCCGTGGGGAGGCTACTAGTGCTGGTTGCAGGAGGACCTCCATATTGCTGTCACTGATCATCAGACCAAACCTCTTTGCAGCTTCAGAGAACTTGTCAGGTACAATTACCTGTGGCTTTTTTTATTGGGGACCATTATAGGGCACACTCATCAACACCATTAGGGCACACTCATCAACACCATTAGGGCACACTCATCAGCACCATTAGGGCACACTCATCAACACCATTAGGGCACACTCACCAGCACCATTAGGGCACACTCATCAACACCATTAGGGCACACTCATCAGCACCATTAGGGCACATTCATAACCACCATTAGGGCACACTCATCAGGACCATTTGGGCACACTCATCAGCACCATTAGGGCACACTACTCAACACCATTAGGGCACACTCATCAACACCATTACTGCATACTCATCTGCACCATTAGGGCATACTCATCAGTACCATTAGGGCACACTCATCACCACCATTAGGGCACACTCAGCACCATTAGGGCACACTCATCGACACCATTAGGGCACACTCGTCAACACCATTAGGGCATACTCATCAGCACCATAAGGGCACACTGATGAACACCATTGGGGCACACTCATCAGCACCGTTACGACATACTCATCAGCACCATTAGGGCACACTCATGGACACCATTGGGGAACACTCGTCAGCACCATTAGGGCACACTCATCAACACCATTAGGGCACACTCATCAACACCATTAGGGCACACTCATGAACACCATTGGGGCACACTCATCAACACCGTTACGACAGACTCATCAGTACCATTAGGGCACACTCATTAGCACCATTAAGGCACACTCATCAGCACCATTACGGCACACTCATCAACACCATTAGAGCACACTCATGAACACCATTGGGGCACACTCATCAGCACCGTTACGACAGACGCATCAGCACCATTAGGGCACACTCATCAGCACCATTAAGGCACACTCATCAGCACCATTAGGGCACACTCATTAGCTCCATAAGGGCACACTCATCAGCACCATTAGGGAACACTCATCAGCACGATTAGGGCACACTCATCAGCACCATTAGGGCACACTCATCAGCACCATTGGGGCACACTCATCAGCACCATTACGGTACACTCATCAGCACCGTTACGACAGACTCATCAGCACCATTAGGGCACACTCATCAGCACCATTAAGGCACACTCATCAGCACCATCAGGGCACACTCATCAGCACCATTAGGGCACACTCATCAGTAAAAAAGTGCTGAGACAGTGTGGTCGAGCGGTTAAAAGCGCTTACTCGTAGCCCATGGATAGAGGTTCCTAGGTGGAGTTCTTTGCGCGCCGGCCACACTCGGGTGTAAATAGCCTTATTGACGGCTAAATGTTGTTACATTTAGTCACAAATGTAATAATATTTAGTCGGGCTAAGCCCAGGTCTGTTTTGAATTTACACAGGTGGACGTAAGCGTTTACCCACCATGTTTTGTGTTTAGCACAAAGTTGCGCACAAAGTTGCGCGGTAATATTTTGCATTTTGTTTAAAACTGAGATAAAATGAGTATGGAAGAAGAGGATCGAGGGTCAAAGTGTGATGAAGACAACAGCTTCTCAAAAAAAAAAAAGAAAGAAACCAGTCTCTAAAAAAATTAGAAGAAAACTAAGCAGTTGAAGTAAAAACACAAGTATGTCAACATCGTTTCCAAATATCATGCAAATTCAAACTCTCTTCGGCAGAACTGACGAAGACCCTTTCGGTCGAAGGATTTTTATTTATTTCGTTATTTATACTTTTTCCACTCATTTATACCGTGTCCAAAATACTTCTACCACGCAGTGTCTATAATAATAACTAGCTCCTAACTTGTTGGAAAGAATATGAAATTGTAAACACTGATTAATACAAAAAAAATTAAGAATAAATAAGACACTTTCATCGCCTGAGATGTGCAACGTCTGTGGAAAGGTTGACCATGTGAAATGCCTTGGTCAAATTAATGATGATTGCGTAATCATCATTAAACATGTTCTGCTCAAAACATTTCTTTGGAACCTGTTTGACCGCAAAGGTCATGTCGGTTGTGCTACGGTCACGGCCGAATCACGGCACACTGTGACTCAGGGGCTTCTTTTCAGCAACCGATGGCATCAGTCTGTTCACCATGATACGACTGAGGTAGGATTTCCCAGCAATGGAGAGTAGCGACATGCCTTCATGGTTCCCACAGTCTGTTCTTGCTCTTAAAGTGCCTCTATAGTCAAAGTTTTGCCATGCTCTTTGTTTTACTCAATCGAAAGAATAGGTATGTAATAAACAGCAGGCAAAATTTTTTTGAATTTGAAGGTTGAGAAGTCGTTTAATTTCGTCCATGAAGTTCGACTTTTTCTGTCCGCCATTAGTCAAGGCCGAATCAATTTGGCGATATTGCGAAAAGCGGATATGACGTAACTCCCTCAACTCATTTCAAAGCCGACTTTATTTTGGTACTTAGAGTTCCTAATTACTTATGACATCATAATGACGTCATTTTCTTCATTTAGTCAACAGTTTTTAATGTTTAGGCTAAATATTTTTTTTTCCAAGTAATGATCCGAAATCATCTTAAATATTATAATTTGACAGTTATAACTTTCATTTGGATCGCTTCCGTTTTACAAATGTTGTAAAAATGACGTCACGGATATTCAATGATTAGCGATCTTGACAGCGGAAAGGAAAATAACATGGCGTCGCAATTTCCGAAAAATGTCAGCAAAGCTGAAAATTTCGAAAACAATGATGCGGCAGTTCCCGAGAACACAAAAAAGGGCACAAAATTTGGTGTGAATGTATTTCGAGGTAAGTTTTAATATTTGTTTGGTCTATGAATAACTTTTTCACAGCTAAACAAATTCAAAGTGTCACATTTGAATTGGCGGCGCGACAACACAAAGGTGTTTTTCACTGATTCACTGGTTAGGTATATGCTAATTAATTTCACCTCAGTGTTTGTGAAACCCCAGTATAACCTATTCTATTCACCTCCACATTGGTGAATAATTACTCAGTAAAACACTCGCGTCCATGTAATAAAAGAGAGATAATATCATATTGTACGGAGAACATGTTACATCGACGGTAGTTATTGAAGTTATACTATGTGAGTGTGTATTTTAAGTTTATAGAAAGCATAACTTGAAGCGGGGCAAGAGGCCAGCATAAGGTAATAAAGGAACAGAGTCAATATCACATTTAAGATCAGTGGAGAAATAAAACGTTGCCTAACGCAAACTCGGCCATATCTCCGCTGCTTTCCCGGTGGCGGTATGTCTACGTGACGGTATAGCTGCTAATCTTTGACAGGGCTTACTCGAAATCCGCAAATTAGAAATATATACCGGATAAATTGCAATGTTTAAATCAAGATACAATCTAAATGAACTGTAAAAAAACGCTGTTTCAACTTAAAAGTCTCGAAGGTTTTCGGCGCCAGACAGATAATGGACGAAGATTCAACCAGTTATTTTCCTTGTTTCCAACATCGTCTGATGAAATGGCATTTTAGGTAGATATTAATTTTCAATATAGAGGAAAGTGCTTACGGACTTTACGAAAATAAAAGAAAACAGGCCTGTATACCTAAATCTTTTTACTTTTACTGCAGCCGATGTCCTTTATGATTGATATTAGGATTACCTTAAATCGTTGTCGCAAAAACCAACACTTCAGGCACGAAAAGCATCTTACTGTTCAGGTTAACACGGAATGACAGGAACAATTCTGATTCCGAAAGAAATCTGTAAATTCTATGTAGCGAAGAAAAGGTCTCGATTAACAAATGCGATATTTAATTTAGTCTGGAGGAGAGCAAGCAGTTTTGATCAAAAGGAATTAGAACAAGATTAAAAGCAAATACTTTTTTTAACATCATAAATTGAACAATCTACAAATACATTGGAACTAACTACTTACCACTTTCAAGTACCTTTATCACAAAAAGTTTTGAGGCTTGTTCTTCAGACTCTTTGGCTTGAGTATCTTTTTCTGCAGAGAGAATGTTATTTTTCAGTTCGTCACTTTACATATATTGTCGCGTTGGGCCTACTCAAAATTTCTCATGCCTCACGCTGTCTACAAACTAGCACCCTGCTGTGAAGTGGGGGAAGATTACAAAGTGAATTGACGCCCAGCTCGGCTCCATTTATTATAAAAAGCAGACTGCAGATTGGATCTGAAAATGCAGACAAGGCTATCAATCTATTAACAACTAAATCCAAGTTGTACGGTTGCATTTTATGCCCGGTTCTCACTTTATTCGCCCCAGTTTTCCATTTCTTCTGTTAACATCAACAAAAACTTTGATAAATTTAAAAACCGCTGTACCAGAGATCTCAGTAAGAAAACAATTAAACAATTAGCACGTTTGTTTTTTAGGTGACAAACAAACTACTTTTAACAGTTATCTGCTTGCAATGCAAACAAACTAGCGACCCAGAGATAACGATCCAGAAATAGCCGGCGAACTAACGAACCAAATTTGTCTGAAAAAACCATGCTTATCAAGGTAGAATCTGCTCCCTTTTATTGAATTTTAAATCGAATGAAAATGTAAAATAAAGAGCTTATTCTTCAAAAAAATTTAAAGAATTCGTTTCACGCAGTCTACCAAGTGATAAATTTTGTCTATCATTTTTCGGAAGAGGTGTTTTGCCAAGTGACACTTGTGGTCAAATATCAGTTAACGTAGGTAAGAAGGAATAGTCCAAAGTTTCAGATTTCGTAAGAAAATTATAGGTGAAAAAAAGTAGCAACCATGCCACTGAAAAATGTTTCCTGATATAAAATAGTACTATTAATAGTTATGAATTGGCCGAAGTGACTGACATCAATATCAGAGACTTTGTAAGTTGTAGTTTAACTTTTAAACCGTTCATGATTGAATGATTCATGGTTTGCCTACATTTTTTAACTGATACAGCCTTACAGGCCTTTTTCTTTTAACAAGTTAATTTTGTTTTGTTATTACTTTATTTTACCGCGCGCATTATGTGTATATCAATCCATCAATACAATTAATACCTTGTGGCAAAAATAGCACTAAATACTTAGTACTTAACTTTTTTTGATACATTTAAATCCGAATGCGAAATTTGAAGCAGACGTGTTCGGTCATTTGGACACTAATTTTCCCTCATCCGCTTAGGCGCTTTTGAGGGATGCCGGATGAAATTATTTGTGATCCCAAAAGAATCAATACTAGTACGTACTAACAAAAATTATGTGTAGTGCAGTGTAAGACAGAATGCCTTTGTGCAAAACGAAATACTTCGGCATTGTTTCCTCACAAGATTACATGTGTGTGGCCCAAAGGCATGCAGCTGTCTCGCCTCGAAACTGACTTATTAACAAGAATCAGAAAAGCTTATGTCACTGAACCTCCCAGATAGAGAAAACTATTTTATTCGGATAGAGAAAACTGCCTCGAGATAGCTTGTCTTGTTTAGGAAATTAATTCCAGTTGTCGAGGCGGTAAAAAGTAAAAATTTGGCACCGGTCACTAATCCTAGCACCATTGACATTGGCAGCGCGAAATGACTTAGAACTTGTGATGGGTCTGTTGAACTTTACGCATTGGGCAAATTATCTTAGAACTAGGCAGCAACAGTAGTAACGTTCATGCATTCTTTTACGGCTTTATGCCCGCCTTTTCTTTACTAATCAATGCTGTACTCTACTGTACTCAATGGAAACCAACTGAAGGCTTTCATGGATGATTTGACTGTTCTTGCGACTGAGGAAGGGAAGGCGAATGAGTTGTTTGCTCGGGTGGAAGTTTTGGTAAAATGGTCAGGAATGATGTTCAAAGCTAGAAAAAGCCGATTTCTGACTCTACAAGCTCGAACGCATTCCATCCATGAAAGAGAAGCCTTTGAAGGGCCTAGGTCGATGGTATTCCTTTCCCGTCACAGACGGACATGGTTGTGTCGAAGTCCAACAGCAGGCAGAAAATGGCCTGAAAGCAATCGCAAGAACGAAACGGCCCGAAAAGTTTAAGGTTTGGATGACTCAGTTTGGTTACTGCCAAGGTTGATGTGGCAACTAACGATATATGAAGTGGCGCTTTCGAGAGTAGAGAATATTGAACGGAAGTTCAGCAAGATGGTTCTAAAGCGGCTTGGATGCCCGAGGATGCTGACTGATGCCGCACTGTACAGTCAACCTACGAAGCTCCAGTTGCCCTTATCATCGGTTGTGGAAGAGTATAAAGTTGCAAAAGTTAGACTGCAGGTCATGCTGACTATGATGACTAATAATGAAGTGATAAGTGAAAACCCACCAGCCCTGAGTGTTGGCAGGAAGTGGAATGTGGGAAACATGGTGCAAGAGATTGAAGCGGTAGCACGGCAACGTGAAATTGTGGGTGTGGTGCGTGAAAAGGGGGTAGGCATTGGTATTGTAAAGAGGCAACCTTTTTCTCCTCTTTTTCTCCTCTACACTATCCCAATTCAATCAGCGGCCTTGTTGGCCCTGCTGAGTTTCTTTTGACACCCTCTTACTGTCTACCAAATTTTGAACCTCGAGGGAAGAAAGATTATCCTTGGAGAGTTGACGGTACCGTAGGAGGAGAGTATAGGGTAGGCCCGGCAGAGGAAACTCAACCGATATCTGAAGAGTTGAGGGTGGACATTGATGGGCGGGGCTGAAAGGTGGAGGTCATTTGAAGTTGGATGCCGCAGCTTCCCATCAGCATCGCTGGGTCGCTTCCTGAGGGCAATTGGGGCTAGTGGAAGTTGATCGGCGACAAAAGAGTTGGGTAAGAGAGCAAAGGAAGGCAGCACCTGGATTCTACGGGCCTGGGCGCAACAAGAAGCAGCTGTTGCGGATCCACTATTAGGAGGGTTACTGAACTTAATGGGTCGAAATATCCTAATGACTGGTAGCACTCAGCTTGCGACCCAGGCCCTGGGCTTTAGTGCACTTTTTGGGCGTATTTTCTCTGGCTTCACGCCAGCCTTTTTTCTTTACTAATGAATTCTGTACTCTCCTGGGTAGGGTATATCGGAGGGTTACTGCTGATTTGCTGTTAACCAATTCTGTGCTCTCAGGGGTAGGGTATACCTGAGGGTTAGGCCTCGTTTATAGGTCGCATTTAGTGATACGTAACTAATTGATGTGACACGCATTTGAGACGTTTTATCCGTCTGGGGCACACGGATAAAACGTCTGGACGAATATAATTTAACAGGAGCAATTAGCCTTTACCTAAACGAGGAAAGTACTGGGTACGAATATTTAAAATTGATTGAATTGAAAAATGAGGCCCGCCATCTGAAAGAGCAGCCAAATATT
>JAOCNB020150351.1:0-10292 GCA_026546465.2 Palythoa caribaeorum | reverse complement strand
CCATCCATCCATCCATCCATCCATCCATCCATCCATCCATCCATCCATCTATCTATCTATCTATCTATCTATCTATCACAAGTCTCACATTTGTTCTCAGAAAACTCTTATTGGTTAGCTTTGGTTTAGCAGACTGGCCTCGTTTTGCGACCGATATATTAACTTTTGATCTTAAGAAGGACCCAGATATGGAAACTATGTACAGCAGAGGTTCTAAATAATGGATTTTCTGTCCTGGCACTTCCAATGATAGACTATGAATATCAGATAACAAACGCTTACAACTTAACATCAATTGAACACCTCTCTTCCATAAAGATTAATATTTCAAATGTTTCTTATTCGAGCTTGGTTTCGCAAAAAGATCTTGTACTAACAATATGTGGATGATAAATCTGTGCTTTGCCCTGCTAACCTACTAAAAAACCCTTTGCGGCTGATGTTGATAAATGGTTGGGTTTCCCATGGAACGTGAATCAGAGAGTAACTTATCCCCTTATATGCACGTCCCGGCCAAAGATTGTAGCAACTTAGGCCCAGGTTAAACGTCGATCCTAGCATGCGTCGAACGAAATTGTTCCTATTTGCACATGATAAGTTCGACGTTGGTCCCAATTACAATTGACTGATTGAATTTCGATCGACACAGTCGTTCTAATCGACGTACGGTGTCGATTAAAACGGCAAAAGATCGACTGTGGGTCATACGTCGAACTTATCATGCGTCGAACTAAATTCACTCGCGTCATTTTTACTGATTTTGAATTTTTCTCCGGGTGTCCACTGACCAAAAGGACAGCTTCTCCCGGTTGACTGAATTCCCGTCGACCGAATTAAGACAATTAGTTCGACGTTTGACTCAAGAGTCGCACGTAATTAATTTTGGTAGACCAAATGTCCAATTTCGTTCGACCGGCATGCTAAGATCGACGTTTAACCCGGGCCTAACTCCGATGCTTCACCTGGGTGGCAGATATTTCCTAGCTACAACTGAAGGAACTGTACACCTTAATACGGGCCCACTCCACATAACTCCTTTAACTATTTTCCACCTGCCTTGCAATGTCTCGTTTCATGGTATAAAAACCGGGTTAACAAAATGTCCGGACCAGTTGGAGATAACCGTACCGTTGTTTAAAGCCCGCCATTTCCAGTACGTCCCTTGGCAGAAATGAAGCACATCATAAACAAAATCACTCTGCTCTTGCTTACAATATTTGCTTATATTTCTATAATAACAACTTACCTATTACTTATACTGATTTGACACATAGCACTAGTTTTCGTATATTTAAACAATTAGTTCATAACAAACTTAGAACTCGTAACCCCAAAACGTACAGATTTTCATTATCTTATTCTTAATTAGGTGTTCGACTTTCGTTTTAAACATATCGCTTGCGCATACAGGTTGCGATTCTGCTGTGAAATTCACAGTGAAATAAACCCTTGTGACGTTTAAATTTTTCCCGTTGTATTGGCGAACTAAAAGCACCAAGAAAAGAAAGAGAAAAAAACCCCAAGAAATCGTTATCAACAAATCTTTTCACCTCCTTTGTCTAAGGACATAAATTACGCGGTCAGGAGTGCACACCAATTTTAGCCTTTTGAAAGATTGTTCTGTTAATTTTTCCAGTGGTTACTTTACACACCGACCCAAGGCGTAAGTGTCAGATATCTTATCCACCAAAACAAAGCAGGAAGGCTAGAGTGCACCCACTAGTGTATCAACGCCGCGTGTGTGCGGTCAATTTTCTTGTTATCATCTTATAACTTGAGAACTTGAGCATAAATTATTGAAAAGATAACGATTTCTAAATCAATTCATTTCCTTTGTTTTAGGAAAATGGCGTCGCATGTCATATTTCAACTCAGCTTCTACCGTGCTATGAACATTGTATTTTTAACCAGGTTAAGCCCTTCCAGAGTGGATCGATGGAGTTTTTCACTCCTCGCAATAAACACCACAACTTGCCTGTTCCAGCAAACATCATATCGTACATCAATCAAATAATAGAAATTGTGAAAACTGGCCACCGAGGATTGTTTGGCACAAACCCTAAAAAATTTTTTGAAGGTAATAAAAAAAATCAATTTGAATAATTAATATTTAACAAATTTCACTTGACAGACTGAGGAGCACACCGGCGGGCACGTCAAAACATTTAGTCAACAGTAAATTGTTTGAATAAATTACTTCGTTATTTAACAAAAAAATACCGTTTCTCCAGAGATTTCTACTAAAACAATTAAAATACTCGCTCTCATAAATTTCTATATCGACAATTGATAAAATTACTTGGGCTTCGCCCTCGTCATTCCATCTGAGCCGACAGACAATGCGAGCTTATATTCTAATTGTTTTAAAAATATATACTTTGCTATGTCTTGCGTTTGGTTTTGCGGTTTCGTTACCCAAATAAAGTCCGCTTTGCTACGCAGGTTTTTTAATTTGGTTTACGCTCGTTTTCTTAACTTTTGGCACAATGTGAGCCTCAATGAATCCACTAAATTAGGTGGGAGCGAGGAGACTGACATGACATGACACTAATAAAAGCTGTGAAGGAAACTATGCGGCCCCGCCGGCTAAGAGAAACGATGGGCTCTGGGGACGAGAATGGCTGCGGGGTGGGCTGCGGGTGGAACGGGCACCACTTGGGTCGCAAAGCATGCTGGGGTTAATACCAAAATTAGGCGGACAACCGAAAGCCAAAATGTCGGATGGATTTGAATATAAATTATGAAGAAGAGTTATTTCTCCTTTTGCACGCTATTCAAACACAATGGGCTCTGTAAAAGATGAAGCAGAGCTAGAGGATGGAGAAATAAATGATTTAGAAGACGGAGAAATTGAAGATGAGGAATATTACGATGGAAATATTTCACCTAGTTCACGACAGTGGAATCAGGTTGAGTCGGAAGTCCAGTCATCACAGCCTATAGAATTTCAGGTGGAAAATGTTAAGAGATACCCACTTCGCGATCGACCTTCCACGACAAGGCGACTAAGAAATGAGTGCGACGATTTAGAGAGAGGAAGAGAATGGAATAAAGGCCGAAATGTTGCAAGAGGAAGAATTGCAACTCAAATGAGACACAGGGGACGCGATTTTCTCAGAAGGTCCGGAATGCGTATCCTTTAAACATTCCTTTGGATCTTTGGGGCGTAACATCACTTTTTCTCTCCTTTAACAAAGCTTGCTCACTTGATTTTTTATAGCTTCAAAGTTGCAGTGTGTGTGAAAATATTGTGTGCTAATATTAAATGAACAATGCTTTCAAAAAAGTCAAGACTCGAGGGTAAGAATAGTTTAATCGAGACGTTTTGATGTTACTAATCTTTGCGTTTATTATCGAGAAGTGTTAGAACTTTTACTTTTATTAAGGTGGATGATTACACGGGATGTGGGAGTTGTGAGTTAACTTAAAGAACTAATAAACTGCTAAAGCTCAATTTAATGGCATACCGTTGCTGATTATGTAATAATTATATATAAATAAATAAACAGACTATTTTGGCATCAAACAAAACAGTTTAAACCTTTGTGTCGGTTGTTACCGTTTTGCTTTCAGAGATCAAGTTGAGAACAGCAAATGATGTGATGTTTTAATTTATTTAAATGTGATCTGTTTGAAAATGGCTGCGGTGAATCAAAAACTTGCTCTGGAGCTCTGGTTTGGTTTTATTCACAGACTATTATTGATGATAATCCCTGTGTTTGGGAACTTTGGTTTTAAAATAGGCTATAACCAAAAATTAACTGATGCCAATTTTCTTAACTTCCTTTATAATTCTCAAGCCTCTAATCAATGACTGTTTGACTCGATAATGGTATATTCTACCATATTTGTTTTATTCCTTTACATAACATGTAACAGCTGTACCAAGACACCACTCATTATCACCAGTTCGAAATTATACTGGCCACATAGATCTCAAAAGCAGATCCCCGTCACCTCTACCTGTACTGCCTTATCATGGGTACCCTGGTGAGAGGCACAGGTTGTCACCTTTACCTCTATATAACAACCACAGTGATAACCCAGCGCCACAGTGGCACAGATCACCACCACCGCATCAGTCTGTCGAAAGGGGAGAACTGTTACCCTCGAGAAACTTTGCCGTCCGCCCCTTTTTTGGTGATAACCAAAGTCACCCAGTAAGTAAGACAAATTCTCAGTGGAATGACCAAAATCAGATGCAGAAAGAGAATAAGGGAGAAGAAGACTTTGATCTATTACTTGAAAGACACAAGTTAATTCAACAACAGCTAGAATCTTTAGAGAAACAAGAAAAAGCGGCACTAGCAGCTGAAAATATTATTGATGAAACCTTTATTGATATCCCCCTTGATGACAGGGTCTTTGAGGCTGGTATCCCAAACATAGGCACCGGTGTCAGCACTGAACCAGATGTTACGGAGAATGAAAATTTTTGTGAAGAAACATCTCAGCAACTATCAGTAAATACAAATATGGGAAATGATGACGATTCTATAAACAGTGAACTTGATTCTACAAGTACTAAGAATTTTTTACCTTTTAAAATAAAGGCACAATACAGTTCAGTACCTTCGCTTTCTGAACGTAGTAGGCTTGACCTTGAGATGAGGAAGACCAAAGGAGAATCAACAGTTAATCTGGCAACAGTAGAAAGCAACTCATCAATGAATAGTACTAAAATTCCAGCTTCTGATAGCAGCTCACAAGTCATGAGTGTCGACCCCATGTTGCCATTAGAGGTAAAAGCGGCATCCACCGGTGGTCCAGAGTCAAATAGCAAAAGGCCAAAGAGAAGAAGAAGGTCACGAAGGCGAAAAAAGACTCCAGCAGAAAAATTTACTCCAAATACTGGGACAGTTCCTAAAACAAATGCAACATTGGTTGACCCACATACAGAACTTGAAAACAAATTGTTCGACCTGGCAGTGACTTCCAGTTTTCAAGAAGAAGCATTGGTAACTTACAACCAAGATTTAGAAACAAATACTAGGTAAGATTATTTCTTCAAATATTAATTCTTTTTAAATAGCATCCAACAGGCCTTTTCAGCCAACCTATAATATTTAGTATAATTTTGTGTGGATTGGTTTGTATACTGTATAGTAGTAAAGCATTTATAGCTACACTGTAGCTTGAACCACCCAGCAGTGCATTATGCAGGGTTGCCACAATCCTTGAAAATCGTGGCAAGTCCTGGAATTGATAAAAAATAATTCAGGCCCTGGAAAGTTCTTAAATTTCTCATCATATAAATAAGCTGTTTGTTAAAATATTTTTGATGTGACAACATTCTAAAACAAACTCTGGGAGACTTGATTTTTGTCCAGAAACAAATCTTCTTAAGCTTACTGGTATGTGTATTATTGAAATGATTTTTGAAAAAATGTGTAAAGCATTAAAGTTTTATTTGATAGAGAAGGTCGTGGAAAAGTCCTCGACTTTCATATCCAGTAAAATATTAATAGAGGTGACACTGACTGAGGTTAAAGCTTAGAAAGTTGTTATTGATATGAAAAAGAAAAATGAGAAATCCCAAAATAGTTACTAATTTTCATTTAAATGAGAATCATCCTGACGATATGTGGGGAATGCACTGGTAAGCTTGTAGCCACAAGGTCATGAGTCCAAATCCCATTTTTTCCAAGCACTGAACATTGTTTAAACTTATCTCAGTCAAAATAAAAAAATCCATTTATGAGCTCTGTAGCACATTGTAACCAATTTTTATCAATAGCAGTGTTATGTAAGCAGATGAGAGTCGTGGACTCCACCTGGACAAGAAACGAATCCATTACACATTAGCTTATAGATTTATCTTTTATCTTTTATTTAAAGAGGTGATATTCAAGACCGACAGAAAAAACGAAAAGAACAGCTGAAGAAGTGGCAGGAGAGCCACAGTAAAAAAGCTGCTTCTGGTAGCTTGCGAGAAAAAAACAACAACAGCAGCAGTAACAGCAAGATTACAGGAGGCCTTTCTAAGAAAAAGAAAAAGAATGATTTTGGCGGAAAAAGTGCTTCAAAACTTGGGTCAAACAAAGTAGTGATGGATATTGATGAATATGAATTTGATGACTATTTGGAGACACCAATGGATGTTGAGAGTGACTCAGCAGGTATGGATTAGTTAATTCAGCTGCATTACCTTCAGCACAATAACACCAACACTGTTATCTGAAATTTTCATCAGGAAAAGGTTGTTCAAAGGATGGTTAACCCTTACAACCCCAGGCAAATTATCAACCTCCAACTTCTCCTTACATAACTCTAACAAAACAATAGAACTGGTAATGAGAAGCAAGGAGTTGATGAAGTGAAATAAGCTGTGGAAGTTGAAATGCCAAATTCTCCCATACTGCTTATACAGAGAGTATGGAGCTCAGTTGGGAGAATTTAGCAACACGTCATTTGTCGTGCTTGGAGCTCAAAGGGTTAAGAGAGAATCCATCAACACTTCTTTGTACCATTGCTCGATACACGTTTAAAAGCGATCATTAATTTTTTTTGTAACAATACCAAATATGAATCAAAGGCCCTGTGAGCCACCTCGTGAATGAATATGAGTTCAACAACAGAATTGTTGCAATACACAATTTAATTAATTAGCTAGTACTTAGTGTTCATGAAATAAATAAGTAGTACAGTAACATAAAAAGATATTGGTTTTCTGATAAGTGTTACCCGCTATCTTAACATTGGAAATTAACATTTTGAGAAAAGTTCCAGATTACATTTTGAATGAAAATAAAATACATACACTGTATCTAGAGTTGAGCTTGTAATAGAAGTGACGTAATTAAGGGAAAACATATTGCAATATCGATCTTATCACTTAAATGGCTTCAGATTGTGCTTTAGGGCCACTCATTATGCTTTAGATGACGAAACACTTAATATTTGCCTCTTGCATCATGGTATTAAATCCACAATAACACTCCAAAAGTGCATTAGAATTCTATGATGTATTAAACATTAAAATTAATTTTTAACATTTTGAATGCAATTCATGCCATAGCCTTGTGGCTAGAACATCATGATCAGATTAGAATATGTAGATCTTGATAGTAATGCACCATTGAATCAGTTTGTTTGCAGACCAGTGGAATGTTAAATATTGACACCCTAGCTGCTCTAAAGAAATGTCAGAAACAAAATAATCTACTCTTGATTATATAATAACCCAAATTATTATCCCATTTTGATTGGTTTGCGCCTGTGATCTATTAGAGGACAGACACACGCTTGATGTCATCATTACAAATTTTTTAATTTTTCATTATATAAAACAAATAGATTCCATGTTTTTGTGCATCTGTTCAGAAATAGATCATAGAGGATGTCATCTATTATCTATTTCTGAACAGACGCACGCAAACATGGAATCTACATGTATTTGTTAAATTTTGATATTGAAATTAAAGTTAAATAGTAAGTGAAGAGGTTGTAGTTTTTATTTTTATTCTAAGGATACTAAAGTCCACTAGTGCAAAACAACATTTGCACAGTTCATTTCTCTACAGACTTTTTATAAGGATGTGATTGGAGCACGAAGAGAAGTGTGAACACACCGCTATTTAAAACATTGATCTTCATTTTTTACACACCTCCCTAAGAGCTTGCTGAAAAAACTTGGGCTTTCAGGAATTATAGAATTTCATTTTCTTTCTAGTTCATGACACTCTGGCATCCCTGACCTGGTTCTTAAATAAAAGAAGGCTAAGATCGGGGTCCTATTTGGCACCACCTACCCATGATTATTACTTGTGAGGAAAAATTTGCCCCCCCCCTTCCCCTTCCTTCCCTAGATTTTTGGCTGACACAGCTAACTCCATTGTGTATTTCAATGCTTTTGCTTTAGGTCCAGGAGTCCAGGGAAGTCAAAGGGGTCAAAAACTTCCAAAAGACAACATAAGTCAAAGAAGGCATCTGGAGCATTTCACTTGGCTTGGGCAGATTCTGTAGATTCGCAATTGCAAACAAGAGATCATCAGCGTAACAAAATTGTTGATACCAGTTCCAACATCGACAGTCGTGTGACTCCACCAGAAAATATTAACATTATTATTGACAGTAAGTTTAATTCTTTATCCTTATTGAATTCTATATAATTTATTATTGCAGATCCAACCTTACCCAAGGGGGAGGGGGTGCAATCGGCTCCCCTTGTGGTTTTTCGTTTGTATCTGTAAATATTTTTTCTGTAAGAGCCGATATTTTTCTGACTTTTCCTCAAATTTTATGGGTAATCTTTTGGTATCCACTTTTGATTGATACATTATAGTTCATTGCCATGGTAACAACAATTTCTGGATAAGACGATTCTTGTTAAACAATTTAACTATAAAATTTAGCGATAACATGTCAGTACTGTGGATGACGTTTCGACGTCGGCTAACTTTATTTTCAAGTCAATTGTTCGCGAAGGAAATGAATGAACAACAATTTCATCTGGATTACTATGAGTTTCACCAGTAAAAATATCAACTGGTGGATATGTGAAGCATAGAAACGACTTACTGTGGTGACTCAGATATAGAAATGTATTACTCACTTATATGTGAACAAATCAATATCTTAATGACAGTTTAATAAGATGTTGAAGGCTTTACAAAAAAGGCTGCGCAGTTCGTAAATTTACTGATAACTACAGTATGAATGCTACAGGATACAATGATTTTATACTAATACAGGGTAGCCATGCACAGTCCTTGAAAATCCTGGAAAGTCCTGGAATTGAGGAAAACAAATTCCAGGCCCTGGAAAGTTCTTGAATTTGGGTTGTTGTCCTTGAAAATCCTGGAATGGACAAAAAATTTCTTTTACTTCCCAAAATAATAAGAATAAGATATTTGTTGAGATATTTTTGATGTACCATCACTCCAAAACAAAAACCGCAACTGTGGGAGGCTCGATTTTTTTCCAGAAACAAATCTTCTAAAGCTTGTTAATACAGTAAGTGTAATGTTTTAAAACTGAAATTAAAAAATAAATGTGTAGAGCAATCAAGTTTTATTTGATAGAGTAGGTCCTGGATTTGCTTAAAAAGGTCATGGAAAGCCCAGCTGGAAAAGTCCTTTAATTTCACGTCCAGTAAATATAGTGGCAACCCTGCTAACACCTTTTAGTAAAAATTGTTCACAACTTGATCAATGAGGTTCTTTTATTGTTAAACTATAAATATTATCCACCTTTGAACAAGACTTTTGATTTTGAAGTCTGTGGAGCGTGTGATAAACTTCAGGTTAGAGTAGGTGAGCAATTGCTCTCGCCTGCACAGAATTTAACCGAGAAGAGCAATTAATCACTTACAGTAATTGCCAACTCACTAAAAAACTTACATTAAAAGTTACTTTGTGTGCTTTGCCATTTAAGATTGAAATACTTTGTATTCAAACAACTTTAACAAGGACGTCAATATTCAGATGTATCTAGACATTGTGTTTGCTATCTGGATGTGTGTTTGACCCACGGGGATGGGGAGGTACTCCCAAAAAAATTGGGTAGGGGTGCGCAGCCCGCTTTCCCAACCCCTTACCCTATCTATGACCAAAAATATTCGATTTTCTCTACCCTACCTTTATTTATGACATGACTGAAAGAAGAAAAAAATAGTTTCTTTCAAAAAACGAATAATTTAAGGCTAGAGTGGAGAAATTGATACCCTATTTATTGCCAAAATTGAGGCAAATGGCTAAAATGGATACCCTATTTATGACCAAAACGGCTGAAAAACCACAAAATGGCTAGAATGGATATATACCCTATGGCTGAAATACCATACCCCTTGGGGTCGCACATACCTATAGCTATGTAGCCCATATGAGGGAGTACCCCCCCCCCCCCAGGGTGTTTGACCTTTGTTGTTGGTTGCTGTTCCTTCTTTACTATGTGTTTTTATATTTGTGAATACAAGTACTGTACAGTATGTGTAATTTGTATAAAGAGTGTGAGAAAAGAGTATAAAAGTTCAGAGAAATTTTGTGCTGTAAGTGTCATTTCAAGTATTTTTAACTGCTTACTCAATGACAAAAATCACCCAATACAATACAATACAATCTTTATTCAGTGTCTTTAAATGCTTTATACTGTAATTATAATTATAATTATTATCATTATTATTATTATTATTACATTAGAAAATAAACCTTAATTTAAAGACACAAGCTAATTGCAGCAGGTAAACTGATAAAAGACAATTAGCAGATATGTTAAATTTTCAATTTTAGGTCAGGTAATACTAAAGAAAAAAAGAACAACACAACAACTACAACACAAAACACAGACATAAA
>JAOCNB020150319.1:0-10293 GCA_026546465.2 Palythoa caribaeorum | reverse complement strand
AGTCTGGTCAATATATAAGAGATACTGTACTGGGATAGAATGTATTTTCATTAACTTAACTCTTTACAGAGGTGTTATAAACATTAACTAGCAACATACAAAACACCAAAGTTTGATACAATCATATATATATATAATAAAACTCAACAGAGGAAAACCAGGCATTCAATGTGCGTGATAAGCAAGATAGCCAGAAAAAGTTTCAAATTATAACCAGTGGAAGAATCACTTTTGACTTGAAATCAAATTTAAGACATTATATATAAGACCTAAAGAAAGAATTTTCAAATTTTTAAGACCTTTTCAAGGCCTTAAAAACTCAAAATCAAAAATAAGACTTTTTAAGACTTTTTAAGGACCCCATGGGCACCCTGTTCAAGAAACTTACTTCCACTGATCAGCAGGATATAGAGCTTCATGTCGACTTCGAACCTCACCGATGGTGAGTTTAGAGTTCAGCCAAAAAGACTCTTCAGTATTGACATGTTCTAGTTTGATGCTGTAATGATCCCCTGAGACAATTGGGTCAGCTCCAAGGCTTCCAATCACCAGGTGAATTATGCCCTGAACAAAAGTATTTCAGTTTAACAACATTTTCTAAGACATTTCATATATTTAGCGTACTTGCTTGTGTGTACTGTCAGGGTTTCAGATAAGGGCTGGCGAACAGCGAATTTTGCCGGTGCACTCTTGACTTTTGAGGAATATTTGCCATAGCTTCACAGGCTTTCCCCAGGGCAATTGAGGGGGACATATATGTTCCAAGTAAAAATTAGCCGGGGCTTTCTATAATGACAACTTTTTTGGCCACAGCTTAAATTTTTTAGCCCTAAAAAGTTACCTGAAACCCTGACTGTAAGTTGAGATTTTGAGGTGAGAAAATCGGCAAAAAACCTCTGACCTCCACTGAAACACGGGCAAAAATATATAATTATAATAAATTATTACAATTATATTGTGTAATAATCAATATAAATTTTCTATTGCACATTACAGAGATTATAAGGTTTGACAGTTGAAGGTCTACTACAGCAGTTCACATATTGTAATACCGTTAAGAAACGCCCTCTGAAGAACAGACAGACCACAACACCGTGATCACTACCCTACTCTTTTTGACAAGTGCCCCAATAGAGGGTCGAGAGATTGGACCTACAGTTTAACATCCTAAGACATGAAGGGGACCCTGGGAGCCCCAATGTCCCACAGTGGAGGTCATTTTCAAAATTGGGGGGGTCCCCAGGCTCTCCATCTCCCTTGAACACGTGTCAAATGATGTTTTCGTGCGTCCAAGGGATGCAAGAAGGACGAAAGGGGCGCATCATTTTTACATTCTTTTGCGTCAAATACGCATGGCGGCGCGTTAATGGGAACACTGATTTGGTAATAAAATATCTTTACCCTTGCTACAGTTTGCTATCTTCTTTTGTTCAGTTATATAAACATAAATCATATTTAATACAAAATTATAATAATTACAAATATTTAAAACCAACTAAAGGCACAAAACAAATAATTGTAGCAAGAATAAAATTAAACACAATGATTTATTTTAGTTATTGTCCTGAAATGAACTTTAAATTAATCTGTGGTAAAAACTTGCATGCTACCATAAATTCTACCATTTGATTGACTATCAATCAATCAATGAATCAATCAATCGATCACTCTAATCTTTATTTATTTACCCACAGAAAAATCTCAACAGAAATTTAAAAAAATTAATGTTCTACCATACTGGTTACTCATTATCAACATACTTCAATGACTAATTATTATACATCTCTGGGTTGTAAAATTAATAATTTTTTTCACTTGAAATGAAAGGACATAAACTATGTCATACTAAAACACCATCTTGGTTGGATAAAACAAAATTTTCAAAAAATTGTGGTGACAACATGTCTGATTACAAATCGAATTTGCCCAACATGAGCTAAGGTCGGCAAATGTTCATTGACCGACTATTATTTGCAGTCCTCCATCTACAACTATAATTGATACAACAAAACTGCTGAGATTCTGAAGGCAAAACATTTTGTGATTGTTCAGTAGCATAAAAGGAAGGAACATACATAAATGCAAGTTCAGTGTTGCTGTCACAGTGGTAAGACCTCAAGATTCTGAGTTGAAGTCCTGCATCTTTTACAGGAATTAGACAGAAAATGCAGCAGCCAATGAGAATGCAAACTTTGGAATGATATAAATTATCTTTATGATGTGTAGCAGAAAGTAAGATCCAAAAATGGCATTCAAAGATATATTCACCTCTTGATGTATTATCTGTAGAACTATTAAATTATTGTTACTTATTCTGGTTTTCTGAGCATCAAATAATTTACTCACAGACAGTAGGGGATTCAAGTAGAGGGTCACTACAGAGAATGAAATAGTTGGATACTAAGAAAAGCAAGACTCATTCTATAGATGTAAGATTTTAAGGAGGTTAAAGGGACATGTTTTCCTCGGAAAGTTTGAAAATCAGGGCTGCTAGAATCACTAGAAATGCATTTAAAATTCTAAATCATGACAAAGATCAGTGAATATTTACGTAGATATAATAACATTCAAATGGAAAAATGACATTAAACTGACCATAAAAAATTATATTTTAACTGTGGACCATAATTATACAAGAATTGATGGAATGTTGACAAGGGATGATCTCATTTGTCTTAGATATCTTAGATCTTAGATTATGTATAATTATAGTCATATTTAACATATTCTACTGTTTCAATCCAGTTACATGCTATGTGCAACTTGAATTCGTTATTCTGATGAAGGCATGAGGCATGCCGAAACATGTCAATTTCTTTGAGAATTATACAGATCTTTATCAAATTCTTAACTAACTTACTGCTTCTCCGTCCATAAGAGATTATGAACCGAGCGCAAGGTCTGTAGAAAAAATATCAGATCAAGGTCTTGACAGTATTGACCGAGCGTAGCGAGGTTCATACAAAAAATACAGAGGTCTGATATTTTTACATAATTTTATAGACTTAGCAAGCGAGGTTAATAATTAGTTTATTATATTTTTTTTTACTTCTGGTAATTTATCCCACGCCTACATCTGGGGAAATCATCGGAACTATCCAAAACTTTTTCGGAAATTATCGGAAAGCTTTGGAAATGTTTAAAAACTGTTTCTTAGGCAATTCTGGATTTTTGAAGATTTTCTGAAAATCTTCGGAAGTGTTTGGCAATCTTTGGAAATTTTTGGAACTACTTTAAAATTGTATTTTTGCGAGTTTTGAAAATTTTCTAAAAATCAACATCGAGGAACTGGTCCGAACATGAGCACATACTGCCTGTGGGCCAAATAAGCATTTTGACAGATGGCACGTAAACAATCATAATTCAGGAAATTGCAAGGTTATAAAATAAATAGAGTTAAAATCTTTTCCAAGTTTGAGTTAAAACCATAAAAACAAATAGCTTCATAACAACTGGTCTTTATCAGTTATAATAAATGCTAAACCATTGGTATTAAATCAACTTGCATCTTAAAACAATAATAAATTTTAATGACAATAGCACTTTCCCTAGTAATTGTCTGGTTTTTAGAAGCAAAATGAACTATGGACTTATGTTCAATACCTCTTTTCAGTAGATATATTGTATTAGTTGTTTAAAAGAAATAACTCATAAAACTGTTCTGGCTGGTAATTTTATAGATGTATTCCTTAACCATCCTTTTTAATATCAGCACTTTATATCAAAGATGACGGCATTGTTATACAAAATAATCATTTTTTTTATGGATAAAGATTTGTGAAAGATATAAAATTAATTCTTCTAGATCAGATTTATGAAATAACATGCAAATTACTTTAGAAACTGTGAGATAAAATAAATTATTTTTCAAAAGAGATTTTTGATAGGATTAGTTCCATCATTTTCCAAAAATAACACAATCACTAACATGCCAAATATATTTATGAAATTAAGAAATCAATCCTGATTGTTGGTTATACATTGACATACAGAGAAAACAGTTTCTCCAATGTTGAAGCAAGTGATGAATTTCATACACCTAAAGAACATGGAGGGGTAGTTTGAACATTCAATAACTTCTCGAAACCCAGCAAAATGCATTACAGCATTATAAAACACATAGCTTTTGATAAAGGAAGTACCTTATTTGTTGAGCAATAAGGCCATTCCAAAGACCCTTTCACAAATATCAAATATCCACCCCAGGTATAAAACTTCCTCAGTAAAACAGCTGCATTGCTTATTTGAGTTACTGTTAATCACCACTGACACAAAAATTAGTGATAAAATTATTTTCATGATTAAATGATTGAAAATTGTTAATTCAAATTGAACTACCTCAAAAGTAGCTATTGACAAATAAATACTCTTTAGAAACCTAAAAATGACACTGGGTTGCTTGCACAGCAAAACTATTTCTAGATTCCTGATAAATACCAGGGCAAAGTGCATTTATGAAGAAGAGGAAAGAAAGACACATCTGTAATCAACATGAGGTTTGTTTCAGACACATACTAAAATAAATATCATTCAATATTGACACACACAATACTGTTCTGTCCCAGCTTTGAATTTTAAGCCAAACGTAATAACTCTATAAGGATATCTGTTAACTTCATGTTTATAAGTATCTTTCAATATATGTACATAACATTTTAAGTTACTGAGTTGTATAGAATGACATTTCCGCTGAAATTTGCATGAAACGAATCACAGTCACAAAAAGTCTGTCTAAAAAACGTCAGCATTTTTTTTTGTTCTAGTGAGTTGTTGTTTTTAGTTATCGTAAAAAGCTGCACTGTACTTTTATGATTTTACTTTAATACTTAGTTATTAAGATAGATGATACACTGAAAGGAGATGATAACTAAACGAATGTACAGACAGTTCACAGTGTTTTTTAAAGACCAACTCTACCGAAGAAATTTTCTTATCTATCAATGTCTAGACCACGCTGAATAAAATCTGAAAGAAAAAAAAACAAACTAGTCATCCTTTGAAAACATTTAGAAACTTAGAAAATGAACTGCCTTTTAGTTTCGAAAAGGTAGTTTCAACTAGAATATTTAACTTCTAGAAAACTTTGTTAATTTTGTAAGCCTTCCGATAGCCAATTTTCGAGCATTCGACCTGAAAGTGAAATGTGTCTCATTTGAGAGAACTCTTGGATTGGAAATAAGGTAAAAACCAGTAATCGTCACAAAAGAAATTTAACTGCAGTGTAAACAAAGTAAGAGAATAACAGATGTAAACAAAGCATGACAGAACATCCTGTCCACAAAACAAAGTGAAAATGATTGAGTGGCCAATTGAGCAAGCGATTCGATCTACATTCCCCTAGTTATATAATCGTGCCTACAATCCTCGATAACTGAATCTAATTTTAGACTGAAATCAATCTCCGAGACAAAGTAGAACAGAAAAAATACTCTTGGCAAACTATAAAACAAAAATGTACTTGTGAAAGGCAAGTAACACACGCCTCCAAAAAAACTAGCTGTCAAAGAATGATTTTATTTCCTGTCAAGAAACTCGCGGTATTATAACTAAAAGTGAAAAATAACGCTAAATACCTTTATATCTGTTGCTTCGCCACATTTGACAGATCTCGAACCACCATTAGAAAGATAAACTTTCAAGGTAGAACGAGCTAACTCCGAACCGGTCGAACCACGATTGGAGCTATTTCTCTTACTCGATCTTCCGGACATGTTGTGGTCCTTCGGAGACTGAACAGTTTGTTGTTAAACTTAGTCTATTCTCCAGACATGCAGACCAATGCATGTAACTCCTAACTGGGAAACCATAGGCACTGTCACATCCACACAGTGTTCTTTCACAACAACAATCCCCGTTGGGTGTTGAGAAGATTTCCGCTCGTCTCAGAATCAAAGAGGGTTCAAAACTCGGCTACAACATTTCTTTCTCCTGTACAATAATCCTCTCCTGAATGTATCAGCGAATTGAACTTTTCAGTATATGTCTATAGAAACTTCCCCTACAGAAAACAAGTGTGAGTGCCTGCTGAGAAAGTGAAAGGCTTTGACAATAAATGCATCGAAATTTTAACCTTAAAATTCTATAACACAAAAATGGCGGAGCAGCAGTGCGCTAGGAATGGTGGGAAATGTGGGTGCGTGCCTAATGGGCATTTCCGGTGGATGCAAAATAAACCGGAAGTTAAAGCTGCAATAAAACGACCCGCGAGGTTTACGAAACAACAAAAACTAACAAAGCAAAACATAATTATGTATTTTTTGAAAAAGAAAAAATGAATAAGCCTCACGTTATGACGTATTTACAAATAATTTTGCAGAACAGTTGTTGTAAAATATAATTATCAAAAAAAGCGTTACGGAAATGATTTTGATAAGTTTTGAACAAGTGACTGTCTTGGAAAAGTGACTGAAGCTTTCGAAAAATTCTCGGGATCAGGCCGCAGGTACATTCAAATGAACCGCAACCAATATCGATAACTGTTTGGCAGTGATTAGGAACAATATAACAATGAACAGAACAAACAGTTTCAGTGTAATTTCATGAACTATAAAATATAAATGGCGCATTGTGTACTATAATTTTGAAACGGGCAAAAAATATTCTGATACTATCAGTGATAGATACTTTCTTGTACATTTTGATCAAGCAAATTATTCCTAATAATTCTCATTAAAGGTAACTTTATTTTCTGCGGGAATGGATAGTACACGCTTTTTTTATATGAACAATTTTATAAGAACGAGTCTCAAATTTGCCAAAATTTAAGAACAATTTAAGAACAAGCTCAGGCTGAAGCTTGATAACTAGGAAAGTTTTTGTGGTGCAAAAATTGCCTAAAACTTAGCAATACAGCATAAAACATAAAAAAGATTTACTGTATAAAAGACTGCTCAACAAACAATGACGTCAGTTCGCCTCAAAATTCAGCCGTAACCGTGCATGTTGCATGGCATTTCATTTTCCAATACCTTGTTTTATTTTTCTTCATTAAAAACCACTCACAGAAGTAGGAACAAATTAAGAACAAATTGAGGTTGAAATCGCCAAAAAATTAAGAACAAGGAGGCTCGGCAAAATTTACTGGTTCTTGAAAAAGCGTGTTATTGAAACATGACAGGTTCATAGACAGTTCATTCAAAAATATGGTACTCGTTATCTTAAAAACTTTGTTTCCATAGATACGTTCACATGCTTTCGTTTGTTTCAGTTGTTTTTCCACTTTACTCAAAATGCATGAATGGTAATTTAAACTTGTTTCTTCTGTAGTTATTTCTTATTTGTTCACTGACAGGATTATTATACCTGAAATAAACTCTTTTTAACTTCATACAGTAGATAATATTAGTCGTGTTCCGGCTAGTAATTCTAAAATTAAGTGTAAGTGGTATATAACACAATGGACATTTTCTGAAACTACATTCCAAGCCAAGCAAAATAAATGGTTACTTAATTTCAATTGTTTTAACTAAAGTTTCAGAATATACGTATGCGGCACATGATGTGTTGAAATAAAAATAACTGAACACGTTCTCATTTTAGCAATTTAGTAAAAATAACAGAACACTTTCTCATTTTAGCAATTGCAATTTCTGAAATTTGTTTTCGGGCCATCACATGCACAAGAGTCAAGATGTATCGTATATCAGATCGCTGGAAATTCAAAGTGGGCTCAGACAAGAAAAATCAGAACTTCATCCTTCTACAAATTGCAGGAAGAAAAATCGAAGCTGAGATGGATTTTATCATGCAAACACTCTTTTAAATATTTCTTTTTTACCTTAAGTGTGTAAGAATTAGAAAGACAGAACTGAAGTCATACACGCTTCCATTTTTGGTAACTTCATGTTCAATTTGTTCTTAAACATTGTTCTTAGTTCTTCGAGTGATTTTAAAAGCACGAAACTGAAAGCGATAACATCCAGAGCTTGAAGTTATAATGAAGCTATTCATATGAATCATTTTGGGCAATGATTTTATAACAACTGAGACACACCGTGAATCTTTTTGTGTCGTGACACGCTTTTTTATAAGAACAACTTTATAAGAACAACGAGGCTCAAATTTGCCAAAGTTTAAGAAAAATTTAAGAACAAGCTCAAGTTGAGGCTTGATAACTAGGAAAGTTTTTGAGGCAGAAAATTGACTAAAACTTAGCGATACAGGATAAAAAGATTCACTGTAAAGACTGCTCAACAAACAAACAATGAAGGTAGTTCGCTGCTAAATTTAGCCGTACAATACATGCGTGGCGCAAGGCGTTTCATTTTCCAATAGTTTGTTTAATTTTGTTTTTACTTCATTAAAAACGCTCACAGAAATAAAAACAATTTAAGAACAAATTTTTAGATGAATGTGATGAATGAGCAAATTTAGGCTGAAATCGGCCAAAAAATTAAGAACCATGAGCCTCGGAAAAATTTGCTGAGCGTCACGTCTTTTTCCCATAGTCTCAAAATTTAAATGGCAATTGTTAAACGAGTGAAAATTCCCTTGGTCGATGCAAGACACTTTGTAATCGGCTCAGTTACTTCTTCAAATTCTTTAGTAACATGTTATCGCGAAAATTGACATTTTGACCAGCCTCCTGTCTAGTGACTATCACTTGTAATTGTAACCTGCCTATTTAAAATGTTGAAATGTTTCCATCAGACTTCTCCGTGTGTGGCCACTCCAAGAAGGTATAATTTTATTCATAAATGCCGCGGTTAACTTAAATTGTTTAAAGGTTACAGTCAGGGGTGTACATAATCACGATTGTGCATTCTAAATTTGTTAGTTTGTCGGATCCGAAAACAAGCAAAACGATTTTTATTTGTCAGGTTATAATCGATGGTGTTTTGGGAACAGTCCTAAATCGAATCAGTTCAGACATAACCATTGGCTGTTTGCGCAAAATGTCCAGATAAACATTCATTTCATTATCATTGATTGCTGTCTTAAACGAAGAAGCGTTTGTTTTTTTAAGCTGTGACGATAGACATCCATTACTCCTTTCCCGGGAGAACCAAACAAAGAAAGACAAACAATGTAATGGATGGACAAGTGAAAAGACGCAATGCTTTGCAAATCCTTTGGACAGCACTTATGTTGAATGTTAAAAAAGAACCAAAAAGGTTTTAAAACCCTCATCTTTTCAAAACAAATCAGTATAGAGAGATGAATTAACAATAACTTAAATTGATGGTGAGAATTTCCACAATAGAAATTTTGACTAACAATTAAAGGAAGATAAGTCGAAAGCGTGCAAGCAGCCGAGCGAGTAGAAATTAAATGTATGAGCTCCGCGTGGTTTTATTCAATAAAAAGCTCTTGTTCTATGAAGCCTTGTCACTGTAGGAATGTAGAGAATTTCTTTCTGAATACATTTTATCTCTCAACTACTGCTTCTTGACAAACACAGGCGGGAAATTTCACTTTTTACGACTAGATCACACTGCTGGCTGGAACTTTATATTTATGGATCAGTAAATCTTTCAAACGCTACGTTTTCTTTATGAAAGCCACTCAAATCATTTTCGTGTGCCAATCGATCCTGTTAACATCCTTAATAATATTACTAGTAATACATTTATTAACAACTTACAAAAATGTATCGGAAAGAAGATTTGGTCGTTTCCTTTAAAATCATTCAATTTTCGAAGTATATTTAAATAAGATATATCTTTTTCTTTATCCGATTTTGTTACCGATCATTTACACTAACTCATTTCTCCGGCACACTTACCGCCGGGTCATCGCATTACATATCTCGCATCATGAAATCATTCTTACAGAATACTTCTTCTTTCTTTAACTTTTATCATATTTACTGAAAATTATGTTATGTGTTTAAATTGTTTTTTTCGCACGAAACAGCCAATTCATATGGTAACGCGGGGTTATCTTAAATAGAGTCACTTCGAATTTGATAAACACGCATTCGGTTGATATGGTAAATCGATGAAAAAGGTCCCGTTCCCTAGAGATCACGTACATTATACAGTTGGTATCTTATAAAGACAAGGTTATATCTTAAAATTCAAAAACTTAATTTGGACAACAATTAAACTTTACTTTTAAAAAAGCTTTGGTGTCAGTAAACATTAGTTTTGAAAACTAATGATAAACTTAAGGATGTTGCTGTACAAAAACCACAAAAAAATTAGAATCCCCCTTTGTTGTGGCGAATGGATATTTATACCTGCAGCTTCTTAAGTTTATCAATTTTCTATTTTATAAATTTTATAAGGCTGGCAAAGAGAAAGCTAAACCTTTCTTTTTATAAGAAACTTCTTTTATGCTCTCGGTGGGAAC
>JAOCNB020150289.1:0-10293 GCA_026546465.2 Palythoa caribaeorum | reverse complement strand
CCACAGGTATCACACATGCCCCACAGGTATCACACATGCCCCACAGGTATCACACATGCCCCACAGGTATCACACATACCCCACAGGAATCACACATTCCCCACAGGAATCATGCATTCCCAGCAGTTTTTCCATTGAAGTAAGTCATACAAATCCTGCACAGATCCTGCAATTTTCTCACCAATTCACATTGACCCACAATCTGTTCTGCAACAACATCATCATCGCTACTAACCTAATTAGTTTCAGTTATATCAATTAGCCAATAAAAATGACTTCCTACCTGCCAAAAGAAATTGCACAAAATTTCTTTTTTCTGCACTTAATTTCCTTGAAACAACATTGCTCTTAGCCAATCAGCATAAACAACATTTTGATGTATATTATTAATTACTGAACAGAGAACAGTTTAGGCTGTTCTATATGTTAAATAAGTGACACCTTCAGACTTTGTTTGGAATAACTGAAAATGTTACACAGATAACAAAATAAGTTTCAGAACTGGATACATGTCTTGAAAATATATTATAATACTGCTACTATCTGGTTTTTAACATCTATTTTTGACCTTCCGGTGGGTACAACAATGCATGATGCCGCAGAGCAGCTCTTCACCGATTGCCTTTAGTTATTAGGTCTTCCTTTTCTCTTCTTTCCAGCTACTTCAAAGTTTGTGATCTTGCTAATCCAGGAGTCATATAATCTATAATTTTATTACATGTATCATTTGTACAAATACACACACTATATTTTCACATGTGAAAAAACTTGTGTAACCAATCAGAATGGCATGTAGCCACTTTCACATGTGAAAAATATAACCAATCAGCAGTAGAGTTTAAGTGCTCAGACCAATCAGGTCAACAACATTGAAGTGTCTTTCTGGATTTCAATGGTTTTCATTACTGGCACCACGTCTGAATTTTGTTTGAAAAAAAATGGCTGCCACGGGATTGAACAACAACAAGATTCAACTAGCCCTTATCAAAACGAGCAGGGGACTGGGTACGAATATGTAAATTTGATTTGAATTGAAAAATGAGGTCCACCATCTGATAGAGAAACTCAACGTTAGTAAGTTTACCAAATATGAGAGTCATTGGTTTAAACCCAGAGGCATGGTGCACTTTTAAAAATCACTAAGAGAGCTTTGTATGGATTGGAGGGACAGTGACCTTGATTATTCTGGATATCACAAAAACCAAATCTAATACTTGTTTTATTATACATTGAACGGAAAACAAAA
Source organism: Palythoa caribaeorum (assembly GCA_026546465.2). Taxonomy (NCBI): domain Eukaryota; kingdom Metazoa; phylum Cnidaria; class Anthozoa; order Zoantharia; family Sphenopidae; genus Palythoa; species Palythoa caribaeorum. Next base: position 9,047 of record JAOCNB020150289.1, on the reverse strand, counting down.
TGAGTCCTTGTCTATGACTATTTTTTTGATGTCTTGCTCGGTCAATGGAGCAAACCTAGAAGTCATGTTTTTGTTTCTTTACTGATGGCAAGTAACACATAGCATGCAAACTTGACATGATTACCCATGACCTTGAATGCCCTTGACATGATTGTTGTATAATCTGCAGCTAAATGACATCACAGGTTCTGATTTCGAAAAAAATTCAATGTGTGCTTTCAGCCAATCAGAAAAGAGTTAGAGAGTTCAATGTATAATAAATTTTATAATTGTGGTGCTTGCCATGTGAATCTGTTTAATCCGATTCTGTACTATAATTGTTCAAATATTATTGAGCTGCGACCTAGCTATACTGTTGTGTAAAAATGGTGGCAAAAAAGTCATGGCACTCAACTTTCATGATAATTATTTACTGTCTGTTGTTGATTTGCAGCTTACAGCAAACTATCGAACATCAATAACAGTTCCTAAGAGAGGCTGGGGACGTATGCGAGATATTATTGGTAAGTGTGATATTATTGGTTAGTGTGAGCTTTTAATATACTATCAATAAGTGTAGGAAATTTTTTGTAGGTGTGTGCATTTTATGATTTATGGATGTACTGTAAGTGATAACAGTTTTTAAAGTTCTCAAAATTGTACAAGCTGAAGGTGAGTGCATTGTATGATTTATGGGTGTACTGTAAGTGATAACAATTTTTAAAGTTCTCAAAATTGCACAAGCTGAAGGAGTGTGTTAATGTGAGAACTACAGAACATCATGAGTGACCATAAATCACAAAAGGCACAAGCAAGTTTATACATTTCATACTCTTATAGCCTGCGTAGCTGTCGGTCTTGTGAGAAGGCAAAAATCGATCGAAAAGACTGGGGAAAGGTTAAGAAAGGTACTGGGGCGGGAGAAGGTGAAGGTCTTTCCTTTCCCCTCCCCACTCCTCCTAAACTCGTCCTGCATGGGGTCCAAATAATATGGCAAGTTTTCAATTTTTCCTCCTCATCACAAGACCGCCAGCTACGCAGGCTAATACTCTTACAGTTTCTTTTCTACAATTTACATAAGAAAAGGTTTTATTGTTTCAACAATGCTAGAGTTGACGATTTTTAACACGTTTTGTGACTTTGACTTTAAAAACTTGTCAGGAAAAGGGTTAATTGAAATTAATCTAATTTATTTAACAATGACAGATGTCACTGTATTGTTTGAAGTTTATTGTGTAGTTGGATTTTGTAACTTTAACCTTATCTTGGACAATATTCTGACATAAAGGATATGTATGGGCTAAAGTAAAGTTAAAATTCTTCCAAGTGCTTCTCACTGGTCCCTATTTTGAAAAATGGTTATTGTTATCATCACCATAATTATGACAATTATAATGATTGTATCTATTATAAAATCTATAATTATAACTGTAAAAACAATGATTTATCATTGTTGATAGTGATAACAATAATGTCAATTGATGACAACGAGTCCAGAGGTTTTAGAAACATCAACTTTATTTGAACTATGAATCATTGCATTTTTGTCTTTTTGTTTTCTCATTAAAAAAAAATAATTTACATACATGCCCTAAGCAGGTCTTGAACCCACATGTCCCAATAAACTTCGTAGTCCACCTTAAACTTTATAGGATTATCTTATCCCGCTCAGAGCATATAACCGACTTTTTCAACGAGTATAGATGAGAAACTGAGAAAATACGAAAATGTATGATACACAACTTTTCTTTGCCTCAGACTCCCTATTATCACTTTGTTCGTTGATAACATTCTAATCTTGGATATTGGACTTATTTATAGTTAAGCTTTTCAATTATGTCACTTTATTGACAGTTTTCAATTTGTACTACAGATATTTTGTCTAGTTTCCAGACCCCCATATTATATAGTATAAATAGCTTTTCATAAAAAATAACGGTTACACTTTTGAAAATATATGTTGACTAGCATACGAAACGTTAAGTTTATACAATGCATGTTTTTAAAATGTTTATCACCGCTGTTTGTGTCGATGGCCGAAGACTAAGAGAACTTTTAATTATGCTGGTTGAGAATTTACAAAAAATTAAAGTGATACCTAGATTTTGTTCTTTTTCTAACAGCTAAGCTGTATGACCAAATGAATGAAGGTGTTGATCAAGAGAGAGACCAGGATGAGAAGGAAGAGGACGGAGAGGGTCGCGAATGAATTAATCAGACCAGAACCTGCAAACATGCTATCCTGAAGACTGTTGATGGATGTAATTCATTGGTAACCCTTCTTCTGTTGCTGGCCCTAGTTTTAAACACAGTCACAAATAGAGCTGATTTCTCCTTTGATATCTTAAAAGAAAAGGAAGGAGGACAGGACAAGACATTAGACTCTTAGACCAGTGGTGTGCATGCGTTAGGAACGACAAAACGTGGTACAACCTGTCAATACATTCGACCAATCACACACCTATGTTAACCAATGAAAGCACACAAGAAAGGCATTACAAAGACAAGAAATTACTTTTATTGACGTTTAATTGAAATCCACTTTAATATAACCACACGATTTAACCCTTTCAGTTCCAAAATCGTATCGATGATGCCAAGCTTTGAATTAAAATATTATTAAAGTTGAAATGGTATATTAGAATGAAAGTTTCCAAATGGTTTATATGCAGCCAATTTCCACCTTCTTCTCAGGGTTTCTTAAATTTTATTGAGTTAGTTAATAGAGTGTAGCGTGTTAGTAACCGGCGTTTGTAACTGAAAGGGTTAAGGGCTGCTTTTAATATGCTTTTACATTTAATATTCAGAACAAAAATTTACTGTGTGTTGTCTACTACAAAACACAAAATCTATACTTTTTTGGGTCCAGTTTTTGAAATGTTTGGTATTGTTAACCCAGCAGGTAGTCTTATTCCAACACCATCAGTCGCCTTTCTTTATTGTAACTATTTAGTTCTTCAGTTTTGAGACTGAAAAACCCTGTAAAGGGAGTCCCAGTAAAGTTACTATGTTTCTATGTATTAAATTTGTTGATGTTTAGGTTTACCAGACTGCTTGTGTATGTTTCAACAATTTTTTGAGGGTTTTTGAACGTATATACTAGGTGAAGAAATATATTTCAAAATTTTGTAACACAATCCACATTTTAACAACTAGGACCAGAATTTTTTCTAACCTTGGGGCTTGGATTAAGTGATTTGTTTTCAGGCTTAAAGGTTAGTGCAAAGTACTTCATGTTATTTAATTTGCAGGTTTAAAAAATTTATAAATTTTAATAAAACTTGAAATTTTTGACATTCGCAAATGTACATGTAATAGAAAAGGGGTTTACTAAAGTCAGTAAGTGTGGTGTTTCCAAGGTTCATGTTTCATTTCACAAAAAAGCTATCGATCAGGCCAACAGTCAGGGCTGGATTGTTCAAAAGCTGGTTAACTTTAACTCAGGTTAAGCCAAAATTCAAAAAGCAATTTCTCCTCTAAGGAAAGGTTTACGATTGTTGTAAAAGACTGTTTAGATTTCCCAAGGAAAAAACTGTTAATCCAAAAGTTTACAGTTGAAATCGGTATCTGTAAGATTGGAAACAAGAACATGGGTTAAAAACTTATCATTGGGTAAATGCTAATCGGCTTTTGAACAATTGGTCCTAGTCTGTTACTTGTGGTTTTAACAGGATATGAGTGTGCAACATAGGGGCAGCTATCTCGATGCCATTTGGTTCTCCTTCCTTCCCACATCTACTCTGAATGGTACATGTGTAACTGAGTGACAGTTGGATCTGCTACATTATATATCTTATTTCTGGTTTTAAGCTGTGATAGCATGTTAACATCAACTGTAACTAAAACTATACTTAGAAGAATTAACTCAAAACAAGCTTGTATTACTTGTACATCTGCTCAGGACTATAATTGCTTATAGTGGGTATTTTGCTATAAACTGTGTTGCATGACTTCAATTCAGAACACAAATTTTTGTGGAGCTTCTCGCCCCCTAAAAACAATCTATACGCTGGTTACGTAATTGGTAATTGCCAAGATTTTCTAAGAAATGAATAAGTAATGCTAACCATAGAAGGAAGTGAAAATTCCTTATCCTTTTGCAGCACAAGCAAACGAATAGTGGAGTCGATGGCTTGAACCCTCACAATAGCAACTATAGAATGTTAATAAAATCCTGGACTTCGTCCATGCACCTTACAATATATCGGTGTTGTTTGATCATCCTAACTCTGTCCCGAAAAAAATCCTCCAGCAATAAGTGTTGGACGATCAATGTATATAGTCAGGGGTTGTATTAAAATGGTTGAAACTATCTTTGTGTTCTTGTAAGATAAAAGGATTTGTATGGGGCAGGGACTGATTGAAAACAGATCCAGTTGCTACAGTTTCGGTCAAAAGGTTAAAAGTGTGTGAAAGGGTCAGGGACCTGTTGAAGACCAGTAAAGAGATCCAAGCAGCTGTTACAGTTTCGGTCAAAAGGTTAAAAGGGTGTGTAAGGGTCAGGGACCTGTTGAAGACCAGTAAAGAGATCCAAGCAGCTGTTACAGTTGCGGTCAAAAGGTAAAAGGGTGTGTAAGGGTCAGGGACCTGTTGAAGAACAGTAAAGAGATCCAAGCAGCTGTTGTAGTTGCGGTTAAAAGGGTTTATAAAGTGTGTAAGGGTTAGGGACCTGTTGATGACCGGTAAAGAGATCCAAGCAGCTGTTACAGTTGCGGTTAAAAGGTTCTGAAAGGGTCAGAGAGCTGTTGAGGACCAATAAAGAGATCCAAGCAGCTGCTACAGTTTCGGTCAAAAGGTTAAAAGGGTGTGTAAGGGTCAGGGACCTGTTGAAGACCAATAAAGAGATCCAAGGAGTTGTTACAGGTGCGGTTAAAAGGATGTGTAAGGGTCAGGGACTTGTTGAAGACCAATGAAGGGATCCAAGGAGCTGTTAAAGTTGCGGCCAAAAGGTTAAAAGGGTTTCAAAGGGTCAGGGACCTGTTGAAGACAAAAGAAGAGATCCAAGGAGTTGTTACAGTTGCGGTTAAAAGGTTAAAAGGATGTGTAAGGGTCAGGGACTTGTTGAAGACCAATGAAGGGTCCCAGGAGCTGTTACAGTTGCGGCCAAAAGGTTAAAAGGGTTTCAAAGGGTCAGGGACCTGTTGAAGACCAATGAAGAGATCCAAGGAGTTGTTACAGTTGCGGTTAAAAGGTTAAAAGGGTTTCAAAGGGTCAGGGAACTGTTGAAGACCAATAAAGAGATCCAAGCAGTTGTTACAGTTGCAGTCAAAAGGTTAAAAGGGTGTGTAAGGGTCAGGGGCCTATTGAAAACCAATAAAGAGATCCAAGGAGTTGTTACAGTTACGGTTAACAGGGTTTCAAAGGGTCAGGGACCTGTTGAAGACCAATAAAGAGATCCGAGGAGTTGTTACAGTTGCGGTCAAAAGGGTTTCAAAGGGTCAGGGACCTGTTGAAGACCAATAAAGAGATCCAAGCAGTTGTTACAGTTGCGGTCAAAAGGTTAAAAGGGTTTCAAAGGGTCGGGGACCTGTTGAAGACCAATAAAGAGATCCAAGGAGTTGTTACAGTTGTGATTAAAAGGTTAAAAGGATGTGTAAGGGTCAGGGGCTTGTTGAAGACCAATGAAGGGATCCAAGGAGCTGTTACGGTTGCCGTTAAAAAGGTGGCACTGTGACACTTTTGGAAATACACGGCTCAGCTAACCACAGAAATGGTATGACAAATCTTACCGGACTTTGAAAAAGGAGATTAATCTTGTAAGTTTTACGTAACCCTAAATGCCCCGTTCTTAGAAATAAATAATCATAAAGGGATTTTAAAAAATACCTGTGATTGCTGTGACGATGAAAGTTGCATGCAACCGTTTACGAGCATTCTAATAATAATAAGAAGGGTAGTTTTTATTAATCATCACAAAATGACATATCTTACGTTACATGGATACAAAAAAGTTACCGTAAATCCCAGTGTATAAGACCAGAATTTGACCCCAAATTTTTGATACATAGATACATAGTTTAGGGGTAAATCCTGTCGTCGGAAAAAATAAATGATCTTATCATCCTGAGATAAAAAAGCAAAACCAATACGACATAACATTGAATTTGTTTTTGTACCATATTTCGGCCGGCCATTACCGACCTTCTTCAGGTATACCTACCCTCTTTGTCTTAGAGAGACAACATAGTAAGCCCCCGCCCCGCGACCAGCCCTTCCCAAAGAAATTTCGAGAAATTACGAGGAACATTATTTATAAAAGGTAAAAAACTATATAAAATTATTAAAAACAAACGTTTTCGAGCATTAGCTCATCTTCAGGTTAAATACGAGGAACATGTTGCCTTCTTTAATTACTGAAGCAGGTTTTACATTTGGTCAGTTAACAGTACTAGCTTTGAGTTTTATATGATGGTATGATGGAGTTTGTGTAATTTCTTTTCAAGTTCTGATTTCAGGATATATACATGCCTCTCCCTCTCTAATAAGCCTCCCCCCTTATAACAGCCCCCCAAATTAATAATCCCCCGGGGGCTTATCAGAGCCGGTTACGGTAAATACTCTGGTTGCGAACGGTATAAAACCGGTTAAAAAACTTGCAGATTTTAGCAAAAAAACTGGAGATGTACCTATTTATGGTAAACAAACAACACCGTTTATTATTTTTATAGAAGGCAGTAATGGTAAAGTAATTACATGGAATGGATTCTTAGCTCCTGAATGGCGAAGCTTCATGGCTATCAGATTTGATCAGGGCGCCTGGCTTGACGGTGTTCCAGCCAATTTTCATAGAAGATCGACTTTCTGATTCTCTGTTTTATTTTTTCTCTTTTTCGGAAAAAAACTGGAGATTTTCCTGGTACGAAAATATTCAGACGATCAAATTTTTGCACAAAATAATCGGCCAAAAAAATAAACTTCCAAACATTAAAATGTCCGAACAATTTAAAATATGCTTTTAGAATTTCTTCCAATACAAGGACAGATTTTTTGGAACTCGACAAGTTTTTCCCCTTGGTTTGTCGCATTTTTTTAATCAAATTGTTCCACTAGGCTTGGCGTGTTCGGCATTTCGTACTCGTAGTTCCCCACGCAAAAAGTTCTGTTTCTTATCCCCCTCGAGGCAATGGTGAAGGTCTACTCAAGATTAACGCTAAGCCACTTTGTGGTATTGGTAAAATGTCCGAAATATGCCGAAAAAAAGTCCGAAAATTTTTTATCTGAAGTTTAATGTCCGAAAGTTTAAGGTCCGACCACGGGCAATAGGAAACACGAGATTAGAATTTTTGAAAAAATATCATCCTTAACTCATCTGTTGTTCATTGTCTTGTTTTAAACAAACAGCTTTCTCCGTTCTACCCTGAAACTGCCATAAATTTCTACAAATCCAGCGATTTCTTTCCGCTGCACTGCTGATTTGGTTTGACCGTTAGAATGGGCTCCAGCTCCCTCTCAACTTCGAATTTAAACAATGACTCAATATCAAAAGAAAAATTCGAGAGAATGTTTTTTGCTTTTGATATACGCCCGTGGTCGACAAAGCGACATGACATCATGAAAGGCCTCGATGCACTTTGTCTGTGTTCTCGTGGAAATAAGTGGCCTGGGTCTTAGCATTTGTAAAATTTCACTTGACATGCGCAAAAGTCGGCGTTTTTCCGTGTAAAGTGAAAGGTAATTTTTTTTGTTCTATGATTTTGTAAGCTCGTGACTTTGATGCCATTCTTAGGAACTTTTATCTTCAAAAGAAAGTTCTTCTAAGATTGAAAGCACATATTATACATTTTGTTAACGCAGCGCTTTATTATTTGTAGAGAACAACTGAAAGAACTTTCAAGTCAATATGTCCTTTTCTCCGGTCGTAAGCGAGCCCACAAAGATTTATGTCGGTGGTATTAACTACGGAACTGACGAACAAACTCTAAAATCGCAATTTGGACACTGTGGAAACATTCAAGAAGGTTGGTTGGTAATCCTGTAGAGGCAATTATCTCCAATTTATCCATTTTAGACAAATAATTATAAAGTTATTTGTCGTTTATCGTGTTGATAGCACGGTCGGATCTGAAGGAGGCACGCACGTGTGTCTGTAACTTCAGCGATGGAGGGAGTTTTCTTCTGACCTGTAAAAGGAATCCTTTAAAAGTTATTCTATTGATTGTTGGGTAGATAGCACGGTTTATACAGAAATTGCCAACAAGTGAGTACGTGCAAACCGATCTCTGTGAAGTAGCTTTCATTGTCTAATCATCTTCATTCAGAGTAGTATAAAAAAAGTGGAATGATTTTTAAGTTATGAACTGATAGTCAAATACCAACTTCTCGAGAAGACAACGATTGTTGTAGTAAGAGAGACTAAGACATGCTAGATATGAAGAATTGCTTTAACTTTCAGTTTCAATTAAAAACATAATGAATAATTCATTATTTAATATATATTTATCCATAAAATAAAATACCATAGTTCCCTGGGGTCTTATTTTTTTGGACATTGGACTTAGTTCAAGAGAGGCTTATTAAATACCAGAGGCTTACATTTATATTTTCCAAATCTTTAGGTTTAAACCTGGAGATGAACTAATGTGCAAAATCATTTTTTTAACATGATTGTAAAAGTTTAATACATTTTTATAGATAATTTTTAATGTGGAAAATTATATCTAAACAAGTTATTTGTTTTCTCACTAGATGAGTAATTTTCTTTAATAAGTTGATTGATTTTGAGTGAGAGTTATTTGTGATCAGAGTCAACAAGTTTATGATTTAATATGAATGAGAAGTCTTCTAAAATTTCAAATCCATGTCAATCTTGGAAAATTTTGTTCAACATTACAATTAAGTTGAATAACACTACAAAATTAATGTTGATAATTCCGTGTTCGTTTCTGGAGAAGTGATTTATCTTAATGAATTGAAGAACAGAAAGCAAAAATTAGCAAAATCAAGATGGATCTGAGCATTTTCATGGTTTCATCAAAAACATGTAAGTTGTTCCCAGGGTTCGCACAGTCTTGAAAAGTCCTTGAATTTTATAATAAGTCCTTGAAAAGTCCTTGATTGCCAAAAATCCT
>JAOCNB020150252.1:0-10293 GCA_026546465.2 Palythoa caribaeorum | reverse complement strand
ACAAATTGAGGCTGAAATCGCCCAAAAATTAAGAACAATGAGCCTCGGCAAAATTTACTGGTTCTTATAAAAAAAGCATGTATTAGATTGTGGTGGTCTCTTCAAGGTCTACGATTTATACAAGGTTACCGCTGAGCGCAGATATTGCCGGAATGGACGCTCTGTCGCTGAACTATTGGTTGTCAAAATTCGGGATGGAGGTAGCCAAAAGTCCGGAGGAAGATACCCTCCCAAGACTGTTTATGGTATCATTTGTGCCCTCAAGCGTTATTTGGAGGATAAAAATAAATCCGAAGCTTTGAATCCCCCTCTGCACGCTTGTGACAAAAGGTAATTGACATCTTTTAGACCGCATTGTTCAGAATTTTAAAATGCATTATATTGATTTGGGAATTCAGTGAAGACTGATTAAAATTCAAGTTACTTGATCAGTGTCTTGATCAATTTTTGAACTAATCGAATGTGTCTTGATCGGTATGTTCATTGGGTATCAAAATACATGCACCTGACCAAGTTGATGCAAGATGATTGGGTCATCAGCAAATGAATGATTAATGAATTTGAGAATTTATCTATTTATCTATTGACCAATCTCAATTACTCCAATCCTAGCTTGGGGATTTGAAAGAGTCATACACGCTTTTTTTTAATAAGATTCAGTAACTTTTGCCGAGGCTCATTGGCGTCTTCAGCCTCAATTTGTTGTTAATTTGTTATTTCAGTGAGCAGTTTCTATTGAAAAAAATACCAAATAAAACAAGGTATTGGAAAATGAAACGCCTTGCGCCACATGTATTGTACGGCTGAATTTAGAGGTGAACTACCTTCATTGTTTGTGGAGCAGACTTTACAGTGAATCTTTTTATGTTTTACTGATGCTGTATCGCAGTCAATTTTCTACCACAAAACCTTTCCTAGTTATCAAGTCTCGGCCTGAGCTTGTTCTTAAGTTTTGGCAAATTTGAGCCTCTAACGTTCTTATAAAAAAGCGTGTATATAATCAATTGTGCGGTTATCTAAATGAGAACAAGAGGCTGTATGAGCCTGCACTGGTTGCCTGCCGCGTAGCTTTGATCTTTTCTTGAAAACAGTACAGATTTTGCCGTATATAACTCCACCCTTCATTTTGTAGTCAGAAATTGAAAGGTTTAGAATTTCCTAGCGTGTGCACATAGCTCAGAGTTGACCTCTATATTGCGCATGCCGATATAAAATCCAGAAAGTAATAAACTTGTAACTAAAATTTAGACAAGATATGTACAATAGTATTTTTATCGAGTGGGCAAACGTCAAAAGAAAAAGATTGGGTGAACGCCAGACTTTAGAAACGAGTTTGGGACTGGGACGAGTTTAGAACCGCAAAGGTGCTTGGGATCATTGCAGGGGACAGCTCTTCAAAACATTAAAGGCCGTGTTACACGAGTCAGCTTGCAACGACGCTTTTTTTGCGTGTTGTGTTGCGAGTTTTTGAAATCAATTCAAAAACTCGCAACATGTTACTCGAGCCCAGTTATGCGCGAAAAATCGACCCCGGTGACCTGTTACACGGGGAATTTTTTTGTACGATACGATGTTGCGCAATCAAATCTTTTCTTAGATACACAAGAAGAACCGAAAACATTAAAAACTGTGTCTCGATTAGTTCTATAGCTTTTAATTAACGTGAACTGCGATAACTTTGTGTTACGTATTCAGGTTTAATTTATAAAACTATTTGCCCTTCACGATTGTGTTTTGACCCCCTCCCCTCCCCCTCCACATAGATTACTTTTCTATAATATAAATGTACCTGGTCAACTTCAGCTTGTAAACAACTCCATATAGTATCGAATGTACAAATCTTTTCAAAAGTTTTTGAGTTTAATGTTTTAAAATAGGTCCAGAAAAAATTTGCAATCTTTGCCTGCGGTTCTGATTGGTCGTTCAAAATATGTTTGCCATGTTGACCTGCTTTTTCCTTAAAATCAGATAGCCTGAAATTTCATTATATCATTGGTTAATTATTTTAATATCTGCCTACTATGATTGGTAGACAAAATGATGCCTATTTGTGACTCAAAATAGTGCGATGCGTGCTTAAATTGCGCGCCTTTTACTCAGCCAAACTGCAGAAACACTAATAATTTCGAAATGGATTCCAGGACTAAATAGACTTTTATGTGAACTAAAGAACCAATGTTTATCGCTTCGCTTAATAAACCGTGAATGTAAGTTGTCAATATTGAAACCCTTAATTATAGGATTGTGGAGGCGTTCAGATTTGCAAATGACAAACTACTTTGTTGTTGTTTACTTGGAGTCCTTTTTAAGCCCCTTCTTTCTCGACACCACAGAAATAAAAACAAAGCCGCTGTAATAAATGAGATTCCGGTTACAACACCAAGCGCTATCACAGTGGATGGCCGAGTGGTGAGCGCCGCACCGCCGTCTTGATGAGCTGCCAGCGTCACGTTTGGTTCATTGGTTGCTTTATCGCATTCTTGAGATTCCTCTGCAGAGTCACGGGGAACACACTGATGATTGCGTGACCCATTGCAGTAAATGGAAGAAAAGAAAACGTTCTCGGGAGCACTCCTGAAGTCTGAGTTAAGACGAATGATTCTTCCCAGAGTTAAACTATGGACTAACTTGATTTCCTGGAGGAACAAGTTATTGAATTCGATTTACTTATGGTAATATATTTTTTAAAAATTTGTCATTTGTACGCAATAACATGTATTGTAATAGGTCACATGTTGCATTATCATGATTTCAGCAAGAAAGGGGTCACATTGTGGCTACAACAAAATGGTTGTCGAGCATTCACTGAAGTGCTTGCCTTGCACTAGCAGACATTCCGCTGATTAATTTAAGTTTACTTTTAAATGTCAGTATTTTAAAAGAGGTATTTCAGTGTCTTTGAACAAACCTTTCGACCGATCAATGTATTTTTTTCCTGAAACACATTCAATTTATTTATATTCCGTTTCTAAAACATCAATAATCCTAAATAAGCTAATGTTCAATTACAAATGAAAATATCTCTGTAATAATAACACATCTTCACATGCAACCAATCAAAATGCGTAAATGTAAAGTACAGCAAAATGTACAACGTGAATTAAATCCATACATCTGTCTCCTAGTAGGCTTGTTCTTAACCAATCAAAATGCGCGACTGTAGAATGCAGTAGAATGTGACATACATCTGTATTTTTGATTCCTAACAGATTAATTGCGTTATGGCCACTAGGACAAAGCGGAAAGAGATGATTGATCAAATAACTTGCTTTGTTTTGAGAGTGACTTGACATTGCCTTACCTCCTGTGACAAGAACCGTTCGTACCAGAATCGATCTCCATCTCGAACGCGAAGAAAATTATTTGTAAGTATTCTGTGATAAAGAGAAACAGCAATAGATAAATACATGTAAACAGGAAACAACAGAATTTCTATAATCAAAAGCAAGAAATGAAATAAAGTTTATACTGATTTCTTGCTTGAAATTATCAGTCTCTTTCTAGATTGAGAATTTAACGATATTGCAATAGTGTTGTCACTGTCTTTACGTGCTCTGGACATTATTCTATAAAGAATGGTACGAAAACTTTCCTTTTAGTGGCGCCACCTTGCAATAAAGGTATGAATTTAGACAGCATTTACTACATTGGTGTTGTCGACTTTGTCGGGCTCTATATAGGCTAACTTTGGCTGACGTCATTATTTATATTCTGCTTCATCAGAATGATGGCGGCGTGGTTGGCGCAGTGGTAAGATCTCTGCCTTCCAGCCAAGAGGTCGTGGTTTAAAACCTTGCCTCAGCCGAGTGTTAAACATTTGTGTGACCTATTCCAACAAAACTGACTCAACTTTCCATCCTCCCGAGGTCAGTAAAATGAGTGCCAGCTTCTGCTTGGGGCTAATCTGTGATGGATTAGTGTACCGTCCAGGGGGAGTCAATGACTCTCGTCTGCTTAACACTACAGAAGCCGCAGATAAGTACCGGGTCCAATGGGCCACTTAGGCTCGGAAATTGACTTAGTTTAGCTTTATTAAAATGCAACTTTAGGTGGAGAAAGAACCAAAGTGAAAAAGAATAGAATTTGAGACTTGAGAAAGGCAAAATAATTGAGGTTAGTGACCAAAATTTAGTTTTTATACATGCAGTTTCAAACAAGATATCGGTGCCCAAAGAAGCGTAAAACTACGGTTCGTAAAACTGTTGAGTTTTTACATTCTTTGTAAAATTTGAGTTTTTAAAAACGCAGCTCAGGCGCAGAATACAACATATCGGCCTTACCCTTTATTAAGTAGCTTAATTTAATTTAATTTAATTTAAAAGTTTTTAATATTTGAAAACTTCTCAGTTTGTATCTTTATTAGAAAGAAAGTCACATATGCTATGAAGCAAGTAACCTAAACAAAGATTCACTTCAGGGTGGTAAATGATATTATAAGATTCTGTTCACCTCAAATGGAAACGGGTACAATTACTAGTTTGTGAATTGCGTACTTCCCGTTAATTATCAGTTTTAAATAGAGATAATAACAGTATTAAACTATCTCTAAGATGTTTAAACACTCTGTTATCGCCGTTTTTACTACTCTCTCTTAAAAGTTAAAAAAATGTGAAGCGATGCATTTCTATAGCGCCTTTCCCGTATGATGCTCAAATGCACTTCACGATGATCAATTATCCCGGCGAACCGGAAGCATATAAAGGCGCCTCTGGCAGCCGTTTCAAAGCGGTCCATGTATGCTGGTACTCATTTTATCGATCCCGGAAGGATGGAAAGCTGAGTGAATTTTAGCGGGAAAAAAGGCCATCCAAATATTCAACCCTCGACCAGGTCGGGGTCCGAACTGAGGACCCCAGGATTGGAAGGCAGAGATCTTACCACTGTGCCAACCCCTCCGCTGAACTTACTTTCTAAACGTTGGACCCAGTTCACTTCCCTCCTCATGATTTTCGGCCAAACCTCCGACCCAAAGATCAATGTTGCTGACATCTCCGTAAAGCTTCTCCATTTTATTGACCAAACTTGTGTCCTCGGATATGTCGCTGAACTTGGTTAAAGCTAAAACGTTTGATGTTGTGTCAAAACGTGTACAACAAAAATTCAGTGGAATCAACTCAGTCCCTTAAACTGTGTACAAGCTATGATGCATAAAATATTTTATCATCTACATGCATGAAGCGAAGAATAAGCGTAACGCATGTGGGATGTTGCTTTGAAAGGTTGAATTCACATGACAGGTTCAGCCGCACATGCATGCGTGTTAGTGCCAATGGTAACTTGCAGCACACTCTCATAATGGCGATATGGGTAGTGGATATCACCCTTGCATCTGCCTTATAAGCATGTGCACTCGCTATACTTTTGAGTTTGATTAGAGTTCACAGCTACATCCCACAAGCGTTAGCACGTTATTCTTATACTTCAGTTTATGTCTTTTCTCGGGCCTCTTTTCTCGAGCATGTTTGCTGTACTGTGCTGGCAAGGTCTAATTAGCTATCCACAACTGCTAACTCTCGGGCTTACTTTATTTTAGGGTGGATACCAGGGGTAATACCCGCTACCCAGGTGGCCATATTGCCCACTATAGTTTCTATGTATTTATGGTCAATAACAAACTTTACCTGAACATGTGATTGTTAGCTAGAAAAACAGAATAGCCATTTTGTGCACGGCCAAAACGCTCGTATTACTGATATGTTTGTGACTAATTTTAAAAGAAACCCATGAGCTTGTTCGATTGGTGAAACCGTTATGAGATTTTCTCGAGTACATCATAGCGGAAGAGCAGCCAAAGTATACGGTACACACGAATCACCCAACGGCTACTTAACGGTACGACACACGCTTCTCCATTCGCTGGGACTTCATTTATGCATGCCATTTTTGCATTTTTATAGTCTGAAAGCAGACTTTTGTCTATTCAACGCCTAAATTTCTTTTTATTCTATTTAAACTTTTCATTGTTTCCATGAAAGGTTTTTGCCACCATTCTAAAAATATTATATTTCTGACTCAATTAACTGCACAAGTTGAAAGAGGAACTAGCTTAAATTATCAAGGCCATGGACTTAAAAAACCATTCATAATTGTTTGTTTTACATAAGTTATTGCCCTTGAGTCATGCTGTCTGTTGTATAATAGCTCCTCATTTGAATTCACTTCAAGAAAGTCGAGTGTATAACAAGGGAAAAAATATGTTTTTCCACCAGCAGAAATAGGGAAAACAACAACCTTTGCCAGATCAAAAAGATTGTTTACATTAAGACAATAAAACAGTGTCACACGTGTTTCTATTGACTTTTAGAAACAGACGAAACACGCTATGACGTAGATAATACGAAGAAAGTGTTGTACAAAACAGGTCTAAGCCAATCAGAGCGCTCGTTTTATAGTATCTTTTTTCTAAATTTATATATAAATGGAAAATATTTAAAGCTTGTCTGATACTTAGATAACTCGCAAACTAACTGCAAAGCCTTACAGCTATTATCACAGTGCAATTTTTTTCTGATTAAGCGATAGAAATGTTTACAGTAACGTTATTATAGTAGAAGATATCTAGCAAATGAATTTAAACTTACACAGTTAAGGTTGCGGTACAGTTAGAGAGATGTTTTCATTTATCAATTCGAAACTTCTCGCTATGCATCGGATACCCTTAACCTATATATAACTGGCATACGAAATTTCTAAAAGATGGTTTAAATCGGTTTTCTAATTTTTTTCTTAATCAGCGGTATTGAGCGTTTTGTTTGTGACCAAAGTTTTTTTCCTTCGCGAAGTTCCAAGTCCGTTTGAGTGTGAGCTAAACTATCCTTTCTTATGACTCCTAATTCCTCTTCACAACTTGATAGCCAATACTGTACATATGTGTCAGCGATTTTTGATAGCCTTGCGCATTTATTGCCGATTCTTGAAATTTGTTACTTGTAAAGGATAAACTGATCATTATTTAAGTTGAGTATCAAAATTTCCTGACACCGTTTTGAAGCTCCATTATTACACCGCCGTTATGCCAAATTTGGTAATAATAGAACAAAACCTGTTTGAAAAATTTGAGTTTGAATCTTTTTTATAGCTGTGTTTGCTGCAAAAAGTAGTTTCGAGAAAAACGCAGTTTAAAAAAAGGCTCGCATAAAATTTACTTCCGGTGATGCGTTTTGACTTTACGTATCTCAAGAACTATACATGCTTTTACAACAAATTTTATTTTGTCCGAAAGATCGATCTTCTCAAAGTCGATAGGTTTCCCGTAAAAGCTAAAAAGTGATAAATCTTACCTATTCAAGCTGTACCGTAACCTTAAAGGTTACTGGTTGCTAAAGCCAAGTTGACTATCAGAAAATATTTAGTGTTTGTAATTTTTCTTTTTGAAAAAAATCAATGGCAGAACGTATTGGCAAAAGGATCTGATTTGAAAAAGGAATACTTTAATATTGGTTCACAACAAATCTAGAAGCTGGAGAGAGACGTGGCGTATGTTTGGAGTTGTTACTTACGCAGCAACCCAACAGATTTCCTCACGGTGTTATAGTCAGGTAAACCGTGATCACGGCCGCGCTGTATGTTCAATGCTGCCAAATCCAGTCCATTGTGACGTCCAACAGGAAAAAGAACATTGCGCATATCATCAACCATCTACAAAAAACCTTCGTAAGATCAGGCAAAATATGATGAGGGCCTGGACGGAATCCTTCAGGTGAAATCCTATATATAAATAAATCACTACGTTTTGAAGAACAAGCTAGGCGATTAGTTTGACAACATGTTTAAAAAAGATGCAAGTCTCTATGAATGTTGTTACATCTACATAAATACTACCTTTTGAGAGTAATTAATGTACATGAAATGTGTGTGCAAACTTGACTCAAGTGCATGGTAAGACCTAACAAGAGCACCCAGGTGAACTGACTTTGACAAGAATTGGGTTATGGCCCAGTGTTGTTGTCTCTAATTGGCACTTGGTCCTTATATAATATTGTAAACTTCGTGATGCAAACCTTACTAATGTTACTCTTCTTGTTATTATTAATATTGTTAATATTATATCATTGTATCTGAATTTCCAGCTTTCCCAGAGCAACTAACCTTTAAGTCCACTTCTTGAGCTACCTGTGCTACTACTCCACGCAGAATCGGCTCGATACCGCCCTCCCTTTCCACGCGTTCAGGTGCAAAGTACGCGTCACGGAGCGGTAAGTGACCGTACTCACTAATGCTGCCGTCCTCGTGTAGTCGCCATATTGAGCTACTTACTTGACTGTGACCATATCTACACGTAAACACAAGCGATTGGCGTTAAGTATATTTATATTCCCTTAAAAGAGAAGCTATTGTAATATACTGAAGAAAAGCTGCTAAAGACAGTGAACTATCACTTGCCAAAAGGCTCGTTCGGGAAGATGGCTAAACAACGCATCATGAACTAATGAAGTATAACAATCATATTTTGTTTTTCATTGCTTGAAGTTTATTACAAGCTTCTTTCTTTTTGTTAACAAGGAGTTTTACCCACCTAAAAGCTGCGGTTGCCATGATATTACTGATCCCAGCGTTTGACTCTTTGTTATAACCAGCATACTTCGGTAAAAACTTGTTACCCCCAAGCAGAGAGGGCAGATACTCTCGAAACGTGATCGCCTGAAGTTCGGCGGCAACAATGCGACGTGCATACTGGAAGATTGTCTCGTCACTTGCCTTGATGTAGCGAAACAGAACATTAATGTACGGGCTTTTGAGAATGAAACAGATACCACTGAATTAAAAACAAAATAATTATACAATGAGAAAAAACGGTTAAAGTGCATATGAAGTAAAATTTTAGTTTGGTTTGATAAGCTTGTTTACGTTCTTATTAACCAAAATATCCGGTTTTTAACGAGCGAAGCTACACTATGTGTTATTTCGACGGCCGGAAAATCGGCGCCTTGATGTGTCTCCATTTTCCTAGGCCAAAGTGCTCAGATTTCAGTGGTTTAGATCGACCGAGTGCCATGGCAGAACAGTAAAAAAGAGCATTTTTGAATAAGGATAAAAAAAACAATCAAAGTCTGCCAAAAATGTTTTAGTTCATATGCACTTTGAAGCTCCAAGAGGATTTTTTCATTTTTGGAGGGGATTATGACCGGACGATTCAAGCACTTTTTAAGTTATCAATTTTTGACACTAAAAATTTAGTAGTATGTTATAAAGTTTACAAATAACATATTGCTTCCGATTGTAATTATTTGACATCAGTTTTTTTAGCATCTGTTAGATATTCTCAACGAGAGAATGTCACATAATATCTCGAATTACTGCGTTGCAAAAAAGGAATTGGGGTTTTCGGGTTAGTTTAACGAGATCCAAGTTCTGCTTACGTTTCCGTGAGTGCGGACAAACACATCGCAGAGTCGATTGTGCTCTCTCACAAACAATGTGTGCAGGGCTATCAAACCCGGCTGAACATTCACTCTTGAGTCCCCCGCTATCATTAATCTTTCTGGTAAACGTCCAACCACGTTATCAGTCGCGATGCCCATTGTATTTTTCTGTGGAATTATTGTCAGTGGAAGTAAGTTTATACCGTAGATTAAGATAAGCAAAGTGTTTATTGTGTCAAAGCCTTACAGTATATCCAGGGGAAATTCCATTCTAAATAAGAGTCACAAAGTCGCAACAAACTAAATAAAATGAATAGACATGCATTAAAAATTATAGCAGAAATTAATGTGATATCAAAGAATAATCTCTAATCAAGGTATACTCCTGCAAAACCATTTTCATCGTATAGGAAGTAACAAAAATATAGTCCTATTCATTTGTTTTTAAGTTCATCAAATGGCAGAAAACGAGCTTAGTTTTAATGATGAACAATATTCTCTTATTAGTTAGGATTGGAGGCTGGGGATTACAAATTAGCCACCGCGTTATACTGGGTACAAGTTGACTCCGACTTAATCGGACAGTAAGGAATAAATTCGAAGGTATACGAAGCAATGCCGATCTTTCCTCGGAAAACGTTGGTGCGATCTCAGACACTTCGTGATTTATTTATAGGGTTCGAGTACGCTATACTTGGTGTTCGGTTTTTTATCGGAGTCTTGTCGGCAAAAGCACATGGAAACAAACTGTGTCGCTGCTTTTCGGTAATGAACGGAGGTGAGTAGAACTGTTGTACTGCGTGAAACTTTCAGTAAATAGTTTTTAAAAAAACTATTCAATGCGTCGGCGAGGCTAATGTTGATAAACAAATTATCATCGCCATGGGAATTTGTAAAAGCTGACGTTTCGAGCGTTAGCCCTTCGTCAGAG
>JAOCNB020150215.1:0-10294 GCA_026546465.2 Palythoa caribaeorum | reverse complement strand
CACGTTTACCCGTTTTGAGTCGAGATTTGTATCGTTAGAAATCTGTGAACAGAGAAACTTCCACTGCTTTAAAAGACAAAAACGACTCGTCATCAGATTTTTACTTACTGTAAATGCTGTAATAAGCTTAATAAATTTCGGACCCTCAGGAGGTAGGGTTGGGGCCTTCTTGGAGAGGGGGCTTTTTTAAAACTCGTTGACAGACAAAGACGGAATTGAACTGTGGAGTTTGAAATGTTACGCAGCTAGGAATTCTGGCGTTTTATAACGAACACTATTCAAAAACTGAAAAAGATAAAAATTAAGAAATTATGCCAACTATTTCAGTTTTGTTTATAGCTTTTTCTGTCAAGCAAGGGAGGGAGGGGGGCTTATTGGAGAGGGAGGCTTAATTAGAGCGTTTTCGGTTGTTTTTGGTGGTTGGCCTCGTGTGGGGTCTATGACGTTTTTGTACACCAACCTTAGGGCTTGTTTATGTATAAATTTATTTTATTGTACTGTGTACTCGGTCATTGAATTGTAATAAATCGGTATCCCCCTTCGTGCCGGGCCAATGCTACACGACCTGTAAAATATCAAGCTGTATCTTCATACTTGAACTTAATTGTCTGATAAGATATTTATCTTTTCTCGAGTTATTTTCGTCTTACAATCCTGTGAACGGAAACTGAATGAATAATATTGCCAGTGCTTAAAACAATATAAAGACAATTTCGTTCCGTTCTCCTTAATTTAACCAGCCATACATCGATTGCAAGGTAGCTATTAACAGTTTTTTGTTATCTTTAATATAAACAGTTCAGCAATGAATGAAAGACATAGCGTGTGACGGACTCACTCGAGCGTAGCCCAACGTTTATTGTGTATTAATATAACCAAAGGCTTTGATGTCTGCGGTTAATTTAAGAGTCTGGTTGCAAAACTAAATATTTAGGATCGGCAGAACTACGTTCAAGGAGCTTCAGTTACTTCAGCAGTTGTGATAGGAAATATCAGGGAACCAGAACTAGCTTTTTGGCCCCTCAAGATTGGTTTTACATCTAAAATCTTCGAGAAAGAGGCGGACAGTGGGCTTGATAACAATACTGTTTACTTTCAAACCGACGGCATTTATACATCACATTAGGAAAACAACAGTCACCGAGAGAGCGAAAACAGTAAGAGCGAACTCGAAGAATCAGGTGAGTTCAAAATATATGTTTTACATTGATAACGTTACGTTTCATTTCATTTCAGAATACTACTAAATATTTTTATTTTTTAAATTTCAATTTGTCATTAATTCCTATCTGACAGTCGAAGAAACACAAAAGAACTATTAAAAATCATCTATGCCAGTCAATATGTATCAAGTATGTAAGTGTATTCTAATCTTTTGCTGACTAAAATATTGAGTACCATAGATTTTTTTATAGAAGCGTTCTTTTTGGAGAAATATTTATTCAGTGACACAAAATTAAAGGTGGTAGATATAAAAGCTAGAAGAAGAAAAAATCCGAGTACATACTGAAACTGAAAGACAAAAATAGTTTTATATTTCAGTATAACCTTACCAGTTGTATTATGGTTTACGAATTGAGTTTTTAAAAGATGCTATCTATCTTGTTTTGTTATCCAGTGCATGTTTAGTTAGTGATGTAGCCAACCGATACAAGTGACATGCAAGAATGAAAAATCAAAAACACCTGGCATTTGTTAGCATATTTCACCGTCCAAACAATCTTTTGAGTTTAGATAAACGTAAATTTGAGTCCACACCTTTCCTGTTTTTTCGCGTTTAACATATTTTGGGGCTATTTATGTTTATAAAAATAGATAATTTTTAAATTATAATTGCAAGCTGGGGTGGCGTGATGAGAGTAATTATGTTACAAAAGCAGTGCGTTTTTTTGGTTTTAGGGCTTTTGTTTTTACTATATATCAATTATGAGTATGGATATATTGTTCGAACATTCATATTTATGTTCACAGTCGTGTTTATATAATTCACAGTGCATGGCCCATAAGTGCCGTACAAAAATATTAATATTCCAGTACAAAATAATAAATGTCAATGACAAAAAAGTTTATTTCAGTACAAAATCTTTATTCCAAATCCAAGACAAAAATATTTATTTCAGTACAAAAATATTAATACAGTACAGAAATATTGGTTCTGGTACAAAAACCTTTTTTTTATGACAAAAATATATTTTTCAGTAAAATAAATTTTGTTCTGGGACAAATAAGTTTATTTCAATACAAAAATATTTATTATGTTTAGAAGAGTGTTTTCTGCCACAAATATGATGATTTTACGTGTGTAGATGTCAATTTTCAGCCAATCAGTGACCTTAATTTTCCGAAAATTTTCAAAACACGTAGAAATACTTAAAAAAGATTTCGATGTACTTCCGAAAATTTCCGAAGATTTTCAAAAACCATAAATGCATAAGAAACGTATTTAAACATTTCCGAAACCTGTCGGATAGTTCCGAAGAAGTTCCGTAGGCGTAGACATGGGATACTGAATACACGATATTGCTAATGCAAATTTTGCTAGATCCATCCTTTGTGGGTTTATGGTGAATTAATGAGAACAAATTTGACCGAGTAATGACTTTTTGCTCCAACAAGGGAATGGATTTAGCAAAAATTTGCATTAACAAAATAGTGTATTATGTAATACTTTCTCGTGGTAAATGTTTACATAACAAACAGAACAATACATACTCGCTTCAGTTGGAGATATGGAATAGACCCTATTGGCTATCCTCAATGTTTTCCCAATACCTCTTGGGAAATAAGATTCTTTGTTTAAGCTGAACATTCTTTCGTGTCTTCTTCATTACCGCATCTGAAACAAAAAACCTTGTTTCCCAAGGGGACTGTATTGGGAAAACATTAAGGCTAGCGGGTAAGGTCTATTTTTCTTGTGTTTAAATTGAACATCAGTGAGATACCAATTTGAACACTCGAAAATAAATTCCATATCTCCGCGCGCCTATTTATTATTCTCTATATATTTCAGTACAGAAATATTACTGTACAAAATCATTTTTCAGTACGAAAATATATTTTTAGTACAAAAAAATTGCAGCCCAAATATAGACAGATATGAAGTGCATTCGCCTTGGCCTTTTTACCATTATAATTCTTTAAATTTTCAATTCCCGGAAATCAGTTTCAAAATTTCAACGAAAATTTTGTCAGCGTGGTAGCCGGCAAAACTACGTGACGGAAGAGATGAACTTTAAACATTTGAACAGGCAAATATAAACGTGGTACGTGTCAGCCATATATGATCATACATACTGACCAGGAAATATCAAACATATATAACAAAGTTTCATATTTGTAATTCCTATAGAAACAATAGTAAGTAATCGCTTTGTTCGAACACCCGTTCTTACCACATTTTGACGTCATCTATGATCTATCCATGAACAGACGCACGCCAACATGGAATCTATTTGTTAAACATTTGCTGTATTTTTGAGCACTTTGCCTCGACTTGATGTTTTTGTTTGCCGAAAGTGGAGCGGGATTCCCAAATGAACTATTCAACACGTTTTTAACATTTTTTCTTTGTAGAGCGATGAATCTCAGAACAATAGCGTTTGAAGCACTCACGATTCCAAACGAGATGCATTGTGGATTGAGTATCATTCACGCTGCGTGTATTGCACGTGACGTGGACACCGTCCGAGCTATCTTAGTACTCAGTCCCAGCGACCTTGACACGGCCATAGCACTTGTACTTCCGGTGAACACAAAACTCCACGCTCATTTTAGTGGTAAAACAACCCTGGAACTGTTGAGAAGATGGGATGGTATTTCTCAAGCAAAAATTCAAAAATCAATAAACAGAATTTTAAGAAGTGTTTTATCACAATCTCTCATTCACGAGGCGGTAAGGAAGGGCACGATACGCCAGGCCAGCAGAGTAGCTGAACTGGGAGCAGATGTTAATCTACTATCACTCACTGTGGCTGAGAGGCCAGCTTTTCATCCGAGAATCCCTTTCACAGAGGAGATTCGTCCTTTATCTCAGGATGAGGACCGCTGCAGTGTCGAAGCGCGTAACTCGTTGTTTGTTTTGAACGAGTCTCCGGAGACACAAGAATCCCTTATGTGTAACAGTAAGTGATGCGGTCTGTTCAAATTTTAAGCCTTTGCACCTAGGTTCTAGCTGCAGAAACACGGTTATTTATCTTCCAGTTCATCGCCGGTGTGATAACCAAGGATAATAATAGGGTTAGGTTATTTTCCGTAGTTTTGTGCGTAGTGCATCCTGTGACGTCAGCTGTGGTTATTATTACACCGGAGATGAACCGACCTTCCTTTATCAATACAGCGTTCAAGAATTTATTAGTGCCCCGGTGTGTAAAAGCCACGACACACTACACGATTTTTGGTCCTAGGACTCATGACTTTTGGTCGGGCATAAATCGGTTCCGATCGTAGCTCACCGCACAGTAGCCGATTTTTTTTGTCTGAAACTGCCTCCTCCACGAGCTCCGTCATGTTGGAACTCGCACTTTCCACGTGGTATTTACAATCTCGCTTCCCACTGGCTGATGCGTAAACAAGTTTCGACAAATTATCGGTTACAGCCACACAATAAGCAGATAATGTGTGATCTGACGTTATTGGATCTAGCTTGTCAGATCTTCCTTCACAACAAAAAATCGGGTCCGATCCTTGCCTGGGCCTTGTCTGTAACTTGCACACACGGCCGATTTTTCTTGCAGAAAAAAATTCGGGGCCTCCCGACGAAATATCGTGTAGTGTGTAGCGACCTTATTGAAATTTTACGTCCAGTACCTGATACAACCTCGTATCTTGGTTCTCTCTTTCCCCGAGGAAAGAAGGTTGGTACGAGGTTGCGATTCACCGTACCAAAGTTTTCAGAAAACACATCCAAGAATGAGGCTTTTTAGCACTTAATAGGTAGCTTCCCATTCAAACACAAAAAGTTGTTAAGCTAAGGATCTTAGTTGTTTTCACAATAACGCAAAAAAACAAAAGAAGAACCTGGCCAATATCCAGCCATCTTGACCTCACGCTTGTTCAATAACGCATATATACTGTGTTTTCTTAGGTATCCAGTTTAGTTGCACGGATTCACTTGAAGCTGTTCCGATTGAGACAGTAAAACCGGAAGCAACAAGAAACAATAAGATTGCAGTGCATCACGGGAATGTTCCGGAGTCTTCACGACTGCAAGTCAGTACCAGAAGCACCAAACACGGCGTTGGAGTGGGCTGGTGTAAAAAGATCTTTAAAAAGTTTGCAGCCCCACTCCATATAGCTACTGAAAGACAGAATCTCCAAATGATGGAGATGTTGATAGCTCGTGGAGCTAATGTGAACATCCATGAAGAGTTCGGCATGACACCTCTTCACCTGGCAGCACGTGATGGGTGGGTGTCCGGGCTTCAGTTTCTACTGTCTCACGGTGCTGATGTTCATATTGTAACCAGGGAGTTGCCACAAAATCCCCGTTTCTCTTACGTCACAGCCCTTCATCTAGCTGCTTTGTGCGAACACCCGGATGCAATAAGAGTTCTGATAGAAAACGGAGCCGCTCTAGATGTTGTCAGCGGTGAAGGTGCGACTCCATTCCACTGGGCTTGCAAGGGAGCCTGGGCATTCAATGCAAATCTTCTTATTGAACTAGGGTGCAGTAAAAACGGGATGATCGGGAGAATGTCGGGACCGGCTGTATGTTGCTACTGAAATAATCCTCTCAGCTCCAAGAAATAGAGATGAAACCAAAAGCTCATTGCACAGTACGAAATGGTGAATTTACATGAGCGTAAGGCTTGCGTAAATGTAAATTAAAGTTTTCATTTTCGCTACTTTACGCCATTTTAAAGTGTTTAAACATAAACTTTCCGTTGACTTTGCGTGAAGACGTAAAGCTGCAAAAACGGACTCCTTTAACGCAACTTTACGTTGACCTGTAAAACTGCGTAAAGCCAAACTTTTTTTACGAAAGGAAAGCTATGTAAAGTGGGAGCATTCTCCTCGACTTCAACATAATTTTGGCAAAAGTTTTTTTTTGGGGCTTTCGATTTGCGCGAAACAAGACAAAGTTAAAAATTTCCTATTCGGCAAACGATTTGACGCTACAGCCTAGTTTTCATTAAACTATACCACTTGCGCGGTGATGTAAACTCTTCTACCAAGCTCATAAAAAAAACTTCGTGTCAAGTTTGGCACTTGTTGAGAATTGGTAACCAAAAAACGCGTGTTTATAGGCAGTAACGGACGAGCCTAACTACTTATATGTATTTGTATACTAGCCTGTATAGGTTTCTAAAGAATAGTGCGTGTACTATATTCCTTCGCCATCTCGTAATGAAATGATACACTACGTCTTGTCCATATCAGACAAGGCGGTAAAGATTACAAACAACACGGACAACGCTTTCAAACAAAACCAAGTTTTATTTGAGTGTTTTTGGCCGTCAGAACTTTCTGCTGATTAAATCAACCCTGTAATACTTCAATAAACTATATAGCTGCATCTTTATTTTAAGTCAAATTTCTGGCATTCAACTTCCAAGCCCCTAATGATAGACGTACGCGCTGTTGTACAAGTCGTGTCGTTTCTGAAACTGAACTGGAATCCGCTTTCGGCACTCTTCTAGAATCTGGTGATCTGCAAAACGAAACAAGTTTATTGAATAATACAATAGCAACAGTAATACAACTGACTTTATCATTTGATGGAGTTTATACTTCTTTTTCATTGGCCCACGGCCCACCACATTAGCTACAAATATTACACTGCTCATGCGCAGTTTCGACACAGAATAAATTTTTTCATTGATAACTGTGATTACAAGGAAAAGCGCACTTACTACTTCTGGCTTCCCACAAAAACAGGATAGAGAATGCAAACCAGTGATGGAATGATAAAACAAGTATTGGACTTGGTAATTGCAAAATATCGAGACATTTAAAAAGTGTCTATATGGGGAACAGCAATTTTTTTGGTTTTGGTACCTCTGGAATGCATAGAAAAGTATCCTAAAGAGATTTTCGATTCCGTTCCATTATTGCCAGAAAATCGCCGGCCACGCCCAACAAAGATGACCGGGAGTTGCTAAGTCTGGGTTCAAGAACTGACCGTGACGTCACTTCTCGCCAGTTCGTTTCACTGTTTCATTGTATTTCGATACAAACCCCATCTTCTTTTGGCGTAAAGAGTCCGAAAAATGATCGGCTTTGTAAGGAAATGCAATGAAACAGTGAAATGGGAAGTCAAAGATTCCTGAAATGACGTCATGGCCTGTACTGGACCCAAACTTAGCAACTTCCGGTCATCTTCGTTGGGCGTAGCTGGCGCATGAACTTTAAAGCTCGATTTTGCAGCGAAGCAGTTGCGGAACCGAAAAAAAATTTTGAAAAATATTGTTTATTCAATATAAAGTTACCAATGACACAAAAACCTGTAGGCCTTAATGACACTTTAATAATTCTGCGCGCCTATTCAACATAAACTGTGTACTTTACAGACCAGTACGCAGGATTTTTTATGTGCAAGCAAGCGACGAAAGCACCAGTAGAAGCATACAATTTTATTTTTGAAAACAGGTTAACAAAAGCGTGAGCACGACGGAAAAGGAGACGGAAGGAACAGAAAGTTTCCTTTTTTCCGTCTTCGTTTCTGTCACTTCCTTTGTTTGTGAAAAGAAAACGCAACATAGACGCAAAGAATATTTTGACAGCATTTTATCCTTAGCCAGTCAACAAACTCGGTTCCGGCTACCAAGACCGGTTGTCCTTTGCCAATAATTTTCATCTCTGAGAAGCAGACAACGCTGGTTATTTGAAACGAAAAAAGATTCGTTTTATGGCGAGGATTGTTATTCGTAAATGGAAGCACAAGCAAATTTTTTTCAACTTCTTAAAAGCTAAGCTAAATCCTTTGACGAGCCTAAGTGGCCCATTGGAGCCAGTCCTTATCCTCGGTTTCTGTAGTGTTAAGCGAATGAGAGTCATTGACTCCCCCTGTACGGGACACTAATCCATCGCAGGTTAGCTCCCAGCAGAAGCTGGTACTCATTTTATCGACCTCGGGAGGATGAAAAGCTGAGTCAATTTTGGCGGAAAAGAAGGTCACACAAATGTTTAACACTTAACTGAGCCGGAATTTGAACCTGGGACTTTGTGGTTAGAAGGCAGAGATCTTGCCGCCGCAACTTCATAAAAGAGTTGTGTTTAAATCTGATCGTGAATACTGATTATAAGAATTACAAATGTTAGGGGAGGGGGCGGGGGGGTTGCACGCACCCCACCTCCTCCTCTGCTTTACAAAACTAACGTGAACTTTGCCATACTTACCAATATCTGCATAAATAATTTGCTCGGTGTGATCCGCCTTGGCAATCACTTCTCCCCTGTAGTTTTTAAAAAGCAGCATCTTATCGATTGAATATTGAGATTATACTTATACTTTCTGCATGTAATATATATAAACAGTTGAATTTTTAGCATATTAGCATATTTTAGCATATACGTACACGTTTTAACGAGTTCTGTCAACTCCTATGTGTTACGTGTTTAAATAAATTATTATATATTATTATTATTATTATATTGCACTTTTTTTTTTATCAAGAACCAGAAAAAATTTCTCAGGCTCAATGTTCTTATTTTTTAGCAATTTGAGGCTCAAAATGTTCTTATTTTGTTCTTAACTCGGCTATATATTTTTTGATGGCTGAAAATTAACTAAAATGCATACATTATGACTGTAATTCTAATTATACATGAGGTACGGAAATATTGGTATATTGTACAGCAGAGTATTTGTTATAGCTTAATATTATTTATATTAAAATAAGTGAGTGTAACTGCTTGCTGCGTTTCATCATTGTTATTGAAGTTTTTTTTCTTAACATTTTCATATCAGCCTCAAATTGTTCTTAATTTTGTTCTTATTTTTCAGGCGATTTAAGCCTCACTGTTCTTATTAAGCTTGTTCTTAATAATAAAAAAAAATGGGTGTAGTGTTTCGCCCAGTCTACGAACTGATAACTTCAAGTGTGAAAAGATCAGTTGAGAATGACAACACTTCATAAAAATTTATTTTCTTGTTTTCAAAATATCTTACTCGTTCTGCGCACTCACTCGAAGATAAAAGAGTCCCAGACACATGCAACAGCTAACCGCAGCAAGCTTCGATTTCAGGAAGCTAGTCACGTGCCTCCCGATTCCTTGGCGATGGAAACGTATAAAACCTTAAACGGTGTGTAAAAAACAAAATTTTGCCGAGCTCCCTAATAGATAATTTAGATTCCATCTGCGTCTTGTCGTGGCGTCATACAAAGGTGTGTAAGTTAACTTTATTGTAAAAATTAATATATAATTATAAGTAAAATATTGGGTGACTACGAGTTTTGTGAGGAGATTACTCTGCACTAATCGAGCCCTTTATGCCAGGCCTTTCTTGACCCTCTGCTTCGCGCGCTAAAATCCCGACAGGCAACCAAAGCCTTTGAGCCCAGTGCCCAATAGAGGGGGATCGAATGTTTAAGAGTATTGGCTATATTGCCCGGTTGATTACGATTGCTGTCACCAAATACCGTGATATACATAAAACTCCTATTGGTAGAAACAATCATCAAATATTAGTACTACTGTCAGGGCACTGTGTTGAACATAAAACAGCAGTCTCATTTAGTTGCTTCAGAAGTCAATGCAAAATATATCTTTCTGACAATGTAAGATATGTAAATATTATCTAAATGGCACCAAATTTTGATTTGTGCATGTAATCAACTTGCCAACTGTCACTGACAAGATTTTTCCAGCTGGCAATTTGAGTTTTTTCATTTTACATAAAATTTGCAGAGAGAAATCACCTCATGTGACTGACAGGCCCAAAGAGTCATCTTTCTGTTAAGGAAGTTAATATGCTTTGTAACAGCACCAGCTGGACAGGCAGTAACGTCTCTATAATATCCCACTGAACTTAAACATCTCGAGTCTATCAGTAGTTTTAAAAACGCTATTAAAAAGCTAAACTTACCAGTGGAACATTATGCAAATGCAACATTTGTGAACATTAGATTTGATTTTTTATCCAGTGGTGTGAGCCCACATTTATTTTTCTAGTTAAAGGGATACTTACGTCCATTTTTTACGCCTATTCTCTTTTTATTATTAAGTTGTATTGTAGTATTCGAATTTTTGCGTTCGACGAAGGGAGAACGCTTCCCAATCTTCTGGGTTGCCTGTTATCGCGTAGGTTCCCTGTGCACGCAAGCGAAAGCTGACCGGTGTTTTTTCGTTCCAT
>JAOCNB020150173.1:0-10295 GCA_026546465.2 Palythoa caribaeorum | reverse complement strand
AACAATTATGCAGTTCAGATCCCTTCCCAAGGAGTGAATGCTGTGACAAGGATTGTAAAATTTGTCCCAACAAGAAAATCGTGTAGCGAGTGCAGAGATAAAAGAGGACTGTATATCGGTGAAACAGCTAGAAGTGCGGGTGAACGTTTCAAAGACCACATTGAAAATTATGAATCGAAAACTAAATCTAAATATGAACGCAATGCTTTATACAAACATTCAATTGAACACCATAACGGCAGGAAAGTTAAATATGAATTGAATGTTATTACAAAATGTTTGAAAGATCCCATGAAGAGACAGATTAGTGAATCAGAATTATTATATTAAACATTTTAAACCCGATTTAAATTCCAAAGATGAATGGTGTAACAGCCAAATCATTAGAGCCCGACACCAACTACTATCTGTTGTAGAGTAATTAGATTTTAGTAATAGGTGCAACCGCTTAGCAATTAGTTACAGTACATATAACGTAAGATTTTAGACTTTCTTTTTGTTTTTTGCCGGTCTACACTAAGACGCTACACCTCCGTTTTTAAAAACTTTTGTTTTCGCCCGTCCATACTAAGACAATGCAGCTCCGTTTTGAAAAACTTTCATTTTTGCCCGTCCATACTAAGACGCTGTACCTCCGTTTTGAAAAACTTTTGTTTTCGCCCGTCCATACTAAGACGCTGCACCTCCGTTTTGAAAAACTTTTGTTTTCGCCCGTCCATACTAAAACGCTGTACCTCCGTTTTGAAAAACTTTTGTTTTCGCCCGTCCATACTAAGACGCTGTACCTCCGTTTTTAAAATCTTTTGTTTTCGCTCGTCCATACTAAGACGCTTTACCTCCGTTTTGAAAAACTTTTGTTTTCGCCCGTCCATACTAAGACGCTGTACCTCCGTTTTGAAAATCTTTTGTTTTCGCCCGTCCATACTAAGACGCTGTACCTCCGTTTTGAAAAACTTTTGTTTTCGCCTGTCCATACTAAGACGCTGTACCTCCGTTTTTAAAATCTTTTGTTTTCGCCCGTCCATACTAAGACGCTGTACCTCCGTTTTGAAAAACTTTTGTTTTCGCCCGTCCACACTAAGACGCTATACCTCGGTTTGAAAAACTTCTTTTGCTCGTCTACTCTAAGACGCTGCACCTCCGTTTTTAAAAACTTTTGTTTTCGCCCGTCCACACCAAGACGCTGCACTTCCGATTTTAAAAACTTTCGTTTTTGCCCGTCCACACTAAGATGCTGTACCTCCGTTTTTAAAAACTATGCCTAAATAATCAAACGATAAAAAGTCAATTTTAGCCTTCAGTT
Source organism: Palythoa caribaeorum (assembly GCA_026546465.2). Classification (NCBI taxonomy): domain Eukaryota; kingdom Metazoa; phylum Cnidaria; class Anthozoa; order Zoantharia; family Sphenopidae; genus Palythoa; species Palythoa caribaeorum. The sequence goes on along the minus strand of JAOCNB020150173.1, from coordinate 8,992 downwards.
TTCCTTTAGCAAAAATTATGTGTCTGCGCTCAAATCCATTTATTCTGGATCCGCCCCCAACCAAACAATAAAGTACAACAAAAGTCAACTTGTGTTTAAAGATTTAATCATGTTGTATTTATTTTTAACATTCAAAGCATACATTCATGATAAAACGCGCACACTTATGCAATTAAAATACTTATATTCAATATGGCTGTCAGTTAAATATCCATTCATTGATGCTCTACAACTTGTATTTAATTTTTAACCTAATATCATTTTTTCAACTAACCTTATATAATTTCTCATTAAAACACGACGTTAATTGTTAATTACTAAAATCGAGTTTTAAAAACTCTCTTGACTTCTATTGTTACAAATTTTCGGTAGGCATCCATTTTATCAAGCAGTTTAGAGAGACAAGGCTGTATTAGGAAAGTCATATGGTAAATCCTCACGACTTCACGATAAAATGGCCCAATAAAAAAGCCCGCTGTAAACACTTTCAACCAATCATATTGCTTGTATTATGTTCAGACGTAACTAGTTTTGTTAAGCGCGAGCTTTTCCCGCGGTTTTTATACAATGAAACAGGGCGCCAAAGTCAATCTTGTTGTTGCTCTACATATATTGCCTTCCATTTCATTGCACTCTATGCCTGAATTTTATTGTTTTTATGCTATACGTCTGCTATTTTTTTTAAAAATCTGTTCACATAAGGCTTAATTCACCATTTTGCTAATGCGAATTTTTGCTAGATCCATTCCCTTGTAGGGGCAAAAGTCATTACTCGGTCAAATTTGGGCTCATTAATTCAGCATAAACATCACTTTTTGCCACGACAAAGGAATGGATCTAGCACAAATTTGCATTAGCAAAATGGTGTATTTTTGAAGAAGCCTTGAAATCTACACAAAAGATTGAAACAGGGCCCCGAACATTGTGAAATTTTAATTTTAGTCGGGCTAGACGTTCCACTCCTTCTCAACACGACGATCGTAATAAAGAAATGGGTTTTATAAGTTTTTGCGCGCACTTAGAACAACGTTGTCAAAGCTTCAGTTAAGAACCCGGCAGCATGTCCTGTCCGTGTAGCGACCTTGAGACAACAAGCGCACTTTTGGTTCATTTCCCACCAGCTGATTTTTGTCTCTGACCAATAATGCTGTTTGTTTGTCCATCGTAATTGATAAAGACCACTAAGCTTGAAATTTTCTATGTGTGATAATGAGCGCGTAGATGGCTGATTAGGCCAATCTGGGCCCGGAACGATCAAGGACAGTGAAGGCATGGAATACATGTGGCAGCTGCTGACAGAGGAATGGCAACTCTTGATTTCCTTGCTGATCTGCGTTGTTGCACAAACAACCACCCTGTTTCACATGAGCCCGCTCCACTGTTGGGTAGCCGCCCTTCATTTGTTGCGGTTCTGTGTCAGCACTTCCCAAGAAGGAGGGATTGATAAACCAGTAAGCAACGCTTTCTATTGTAAATTTGTTTTCGCACACATGTTTTTAGTTTGCTTTCAACGTTTAAAGCCTTGTATCACACACAGCGGGATCGTTAGGAGCTAGTATTTTGGCTCCATTTGATTTATCCGCAGTGGGGCGTCGTTCACGAGTTAAGATAGGCGGGATAACAATGGAAAGCTTGCTCAAAGTTCTCGACTTTACACGAGTGCTTGATGTATTATGCGACTCGCCACTATCATTGTCCAAGCAAACATTCTTCAATGATTCCTTACGGAAACTTTCACTGCTAAAAAAGTAAATAACAGGGTTACAAACTGAGTTGAAAAGACCCAAACAGTACAAGATAAAACGAACACCATCCGAAGGGTTTGGAAATGGCGCAACATAACGCTCAATAAATCCCGTGTACAGCACGAACGGTAACCAACAAGTGATAAATACCACGACAACGATCAACAACATCCGGGTAACTCGCTTCTTCGAACGTTCAATGATGGCGCGGTGCCTGCTATTTATAGAATCCCCATGGCGGGAGATTTTTCTATCACGGACCCAAACTTTCCGTGCAACTCTCGTGTAAAGGACACCAAGCGTCGAGGCGGGAATGAGAAATGCTGCTAAGAACAGGAAAATCAAATACACAAATCCGGCCAAACTGTTGTTGGGTACAGTGGCGCAATAGAAGAAAATTCCACTCTCTGTGACAAGTTTTGAACTATTGCTAAAATAAAACGTTGGCAAAAATATGGCAGCAGCGTATATCCAAGCTATTGCTATCATGGGTTTGGCACGGAGCATAAAGCTTTTGGATTTGAATGGCTTTACCAACGAATAGAAGCGATCAATGCTTATCGTTGTAAGAAGTGCTATGGAACTTGATGGTGCCAGATACTGAAAATAAAAATGAAAAACAAAATTGGATCAAGGAAGTATTTCCAAATTACACCACTTCTAATGATTGCAATAACGTTATTAGTTAAAATAACGATACGTTTTAAAGCAAACTGCGGTAATGCATGAACTCAAAAAAGTAACTATTTGTAAAAAATCCATTAGAAATCTTATTGCGCGATAGCACGTCTTATAGCGCGATAGCACATCTTATCGCGCAATAGCCCATTTTATCACACAATAGCACATCTTATCGCCCAATAGCACATCTTATCGCGCAATAGCACATTTTATCACGCAATAGCACATCTTATCGCCCAATAGCACATCTTATCGCGCAATAGCACATTTTATCGCGCGATAGCAGATTTTATTGCGCAATAGCGCATCTTATTGCGCAATAGCACATCTTATCGCGTCATAGCACATTTTATCGCGCGATAGCACATCTTATCGCGCAATAGCACATTTTATCGCGCGATAGCAGATTTTATTGCGCAATAGCTAAATGGCATATAATTTTTTGTATGTGGTTGGCCCTTATGATCCACCGTACAGCTATTTGCAGAACACGTGCGGACCTTTCGCAGTTTGTTTCTGACGTCATGACTGGTTTTTGTGGACGTCAAATCAAACACCGTGCCTGCCTGCCCAAACCCAAAATAAAAGTAAGTGCTTCCATTGTCATAGAAACAACTTTAATTGACGTTCACCAAAAACCAGCAGAAATAGGACCTTATAGGTTTTGGTCACGGAAGTGTCATTGCATTGCAAACTGATGTAAATAGTATACTTTTTGATAAAAAAAATTGTTGTGGTTTTAGTTATACCTGGAAAAACCTGGTGAGCTTGCAAGTGATTCCATCATATGAATTACTTTCCTCCGGGAAGTGAAAGTTGACCCAAATTGTCAACGGTATACACAGGACGCAGACCATCAAGTCGGAAATGGCCAGATGAAGAAGAAACAGTTGAACTGGGGATCTCTGGCCTTTGTGTCTTGCATGGCTGATTACCGCAATCACCGTGGAGTTGCCAAAAAGCCCCAATAGTGAAACAAGTACTGAAATCGAAAAAACAAACATTTCTATCGATCCAAGAAGAAAATAAACAGTTCAACGGTAGTACAATGCCAAAAGGTAATAGTTAATTAACACTTATTCTATTTCAATTGAGGTGGATAGTGGCAGAATATCTACTGAGCGCCGAATTGAATGAAGGTTCTCAGCGCTGCTGACTTATTGACTAATGAAATTTTAAAATCTGCTGAAAAAGTCTATTGAACTATTGGGTGACGAAACGGCCGAATCAATAAACTGGCTCAAAGCAAGAAATTGTCATTGAAGACATTGAACAATGGTGCTTCACTGTCAATCTCATTATACAGCTGAGTTGACTAGAACAAGTCGAGTAAAGTGAAATGTTCGAGGACACGGCACAGTGGTATGACCAGGGCTCAATCTCATAATTTATACAGCAGAGTCAACTGGAACAATTTAGGTAAAGTGTCTTGTTAAGGACACAACGCAGTAGAGTGGACGGGGTTTAAAAGTCGACATTTAGTTTTTTGTACAGTATCGAGCTCTCCTCGCTGTCCTTTCCACTGTGTAAAAGCAGATTTCAGTCAACGAGTCAAGTGACTGTCCATTGACAGAGTGCTTTCTTAACTGTTCAGATCGTTCAATATAACCGAAACCTGGGGGGCATATAGATCATATCAAACAAATTTATAGATTCCATCCTTTCAGTTCCATAGAATACAATAATAGTCAATATACTGAATCAATACCTTAATTGAGCCTTCAAGCAAAAAGATTTTGGAAATATGATATCTCTTTATCTGCTATCTACCGACTATATGCAAATTTTAAACATCGAATACGAAAACAATGAAATTTACGATATATTAGGAGACTTGTGTGAAATCTCTTCTGGATTTTACTTTTCTGTTCTTTACGTAAAACATACAAGCTGGCCACGAATGCCTCAAAACCTTAATGCTTTTAAAGTAAAAAGTTTGTTTTTTTGAGAGTTTTTCAGCCGATGATTTTTTAGAAAAATCTAGAAAATTATTAAAAGTTGATGGAAAGATTTCTAATCAAACAATTGGATGGCTGACTTTCAAATTCATTTTTTGTGGACTACTCAGTTAATTACTGCGCTCAACGATAGACTAATGTCACGAAAATGAAGAATTAAGTGTTTCGGTCATCTTTAGATGCTACTGATTTAATCTCCACAGTTGCATTAACGCTGTTGAAGTTAAGATAAGCGAAAAGTACTTTTATCTTCGCTTTTTGTTGCAGGTGAAAGCACGAAATACCCTGTGTTATCTTGAAAACTCCAAAGCAAATATTCATTCAATTTTATAGTTTCCTAATATATTTTTTAAACCTTTCAGCAATTTTTCAGTAATTCACAACACCTTTCACTAGCTAGCACAGGTGGCATTAAAATGAGGAACCATAGTAACAGCAACACAATTCATTTTTGCCCGCTTCTCGTAAAGTGAAAAACAAAAAATGTGACTTCTACCAGTTCTACACCTGCCGGTTTTTGAGTTTTAGATTTCAAAATATTTACAGTCCGATTAATGGCGCTGCTGGTGGCGGAAACTGTCACAGCGTGGAAAATTTTTAAAGGAAGAATTTCTAGCAAAAATTAAACCACAATTCAATGTTTTGTAATGAAATGAGTATGAAGTATTTTCTGTATTTTTATTTCCGCAACGAAAAATTTTTAAAATCAATGTTAACCTGTACCAGAAAGTAAAAACAAAATACGCATGCATTTTTAATTTTCTTGGCGTTCTGAATGGCAAATCAGCTTGACTCTTTCCCTTTTCTTTTACACATCTCAAAATAAATGTGGAATTTCCAATCGCAGCGATCGAGTTCGCTATATAAGGAGCACTCATAAATATTTTGAGATTTTTGGCGAGGTTTAAAGGGAGAGAAATTGACGCGGGAAAGTGATCTTAAGGTTAAGTTCGAAAGATAGTTTTGGAGTCAATATTTAATATGGAGGAATGACAAAACCGTCCGTTAACCGAAGAAAGACTTTTGCTCTATTTGAAGCAACGGCCAACCTTTTTTTTCTTTTCGAATCTTCCGTCCCCTTGACATACACCGTAACAATTCATAACCTTATTATCTAAAATTTGAGCATCATTAAATCGCGCTAACATTATGACGCAGAAATTTTCTAAGTGCGTTAAATTTCGTGATGCGCCAATTTTAACAACAATAATTTTCTTTGTTTATGACATTTAAAGAAAAATACGAACCAAACAATCAAACATTTGTGGAGGCGGATGACGCTCGTGACGGACTATTTACATCTAAACCCGTATGCTTGATTTTAATGACCAGAATCAGAGGTAAGTTTATTGTAATGGCTGGAGTCAGAAGTGAGGTTGTGCTGTGGTTCTGTCGTTAACGTTGCATCATTCAAAATAAAAAAATGATTTTCTGAAAGTACAAATTGTTTTGTTTGTTTATTTATTTGCGCTACTTTTTTTTCTTAAAAATGATATTTTCGAAATGGCGTGTGAAATTTTCTAAACTTGACGTTCTCGCGCGTTCATGACGCGCGAGTGTTAGGTAATAATAAGTTCCCAAAAACCGCATCAAAACCGCAAACCCAAGTGTCCTCTCTCCACTTTAACAAGTGCCCCGAGCGCTTATTAAATTTTAGTGGTTACATGACGTTTTTTTGGCTATGGGAAACTCCACACTCGGCTAAGATTTTAAATTTTGAAGAGCGTCGAACCAATTTGAACTAAATTTCGAGAAAAATGAAAATGAAATTGTCAAATAATAGAACAATATTCTCAGTTAATAAAATTTCGGAAAAGCTGTTCTTAAAGGACTGGTGACCCATTTTCGAATCTTTTTTTGTAGGTGAGCGTGCTTTTGGATCGCGCATTCAATTGCAACCAGGAGAACAATTGTGCCACCGTTGGGCGGACTAACTTTTTTGTGCTTAGCTGCTGATCCTGTAAAAGGACCAGTCTAAATTAATGTAGACACAAATTTTATTAGTAGTTTTTCATTGATTTCGATAACAATGTAATCTTTAAAGTCGACTATTTATTTAAAAGCCTATCTTTTCCTTTCCTTTTCATGGTACCGCGCTCAAACATAAAGATGAGCATAAAAACCTTTCGTGATTTCAACTTCTGATTGACAACTTGCCAATAGCTTTAAACTCGTCAAATAATTTCAAAAGCCCCAGTTGCACGCGAGTCAGTTATACGCTTTTCACCCGAACGCGAGTAATAATTCAACCTAAATTGTCTAACTTGCATTCAATTTATTTAATTCAATATTTCCTTTTCTTATTCTTTGGCTTTTATTTTCCTGATATTGAACTTTAGACCCCGTTCGGTACATCAACTCGGATTATTCAAGTGGGTGCGATATTGCTTTTCGGTTTTCCCTTTATATAAGGACTTTTTTTTATCAATGACAGTTCCTCACGATATTCCTAATTTCGTTATGAGCTGAACCAATTTCCCAAAGCTTATAATTGCTTTATTTCATATTATGTTTTCCATATTTTAATAGTTCTTCGATATACAAAAATTCTTCAACCATCTGCCTTTGATATTTAATATAAAGAACGATCGAATTTGCTAAATAAACATCAAATATAAAAATGTTTGCGAAAACAAAAAACCTTTTGAAAGTATTAAAAACTTTCAGCCATCAACTGGTTTTAAGTTTGAACTTTTTTGACGACATTGAAACATGAACTAAGTTTTATCTGTTTACGATTACTGAGCATTGAGATGAACTGATGATAATAAACTGATTAATTATGAAACAACCTTGGAAGGGAAAATCGAACATCATTTCCGGAGTCAAAAAGCAACAAAGAACTCAACTTTCAGTTGAGCTGTTAAGTACGAATACTTACTTAAACACACAAGCGCAGCAACAAATTCAGGCCCAGAAGTAGTCCACGGCTGTGATCTAAGTTTTAATAACTTTGACATTGTTGTTGTGAGGGAGTTGTTTGTACCGTTAGCATCCATGCGGCTTGAGTCTTGTGGCAAATATATAAGTATGATATTCCTTGAGAAACGTTGGTCAAATATCTGCAACTAAAAACATGGGAAAGTCAAAAGTGTCGGGATGTTTAACCTCCTAGGAACAAAATCTCTACGAAAACTGGCGTAATGCCTTAATGGTCGATTTCGTAAATTGTTAAAATTCTATCTGATTGTTTCATTCAATTACTAAATACCACATTGCGGTGCTCATCTGTTGAAACAATTCCTGAAACAACAATCGCGTTTTGTTGAAAACAATTTGAAATATACTCTTGTTTAATGCATATGAGGATAAGATTATCTTAGATAAGTCAAATACTCTCTGATTTGCTGCAAGAAAGTCAATTCAAAATAAATAAAAAGTGGTATAAATAAATTTCTCTTACTTAAGTCGAAAGATCCATTTAGTATCGCTGTCATATTTTGTTATTGACGCGACTTCTAAAGCTATAGCTATCGGTCCATTTCTTGATTACTAACTTTTGGGTAAAACCTGTAGAGAAACAAATACTGAAGTGCATTATAAGACAAAGTTTAACGTTCAAACCTGTAAACTGCAGTTAGCCAAGAACGGAGTCCCACTTCGATTCGTTTAGTTCCACTGACGCACCACGAATGGAACTGACTGCCGCTCAATACAAGAAGCGCGGTATATATAATAAGAACTAAAAAAGCCTTGCAATTAAGGATACCCACGCTGAACAGCTTGTGGTATAGAGAACAGCACGTCTCATATCGTGTTAGATGTACTCATAATATTTGGGCTTTTTCAATGCATCCGCTGTGAGCAACACGATATAAACCTTCACGCGCCCGGGCAAGAGACCAAAAACCTCTGAGGAACAGTTAATATATGAATCACAAACGAGCTCCTAAACAATGGGAAAGTCAATTAGCGGCCACCTATAACTATAAGTGGAAGTTTGCATTTAAATTGAATATTTGCCCAGGGGGTTTTTGTCTCAAAATTTCCATATCAACTACTAACACGACCAAAGAAATGTAATGTGAAATGCATCATTCGCCTGTCATCAACATTTAAGTTACAGGATTGTTACTCAGTGACGATTCCATCACTTTTTCGTTCCAGTCATGCACAAATGATTCATTTTCCGGAACTACTAAAAAAACGAACGTCTTGTAATAAGCTGTCATACAAAAAGATGTTTTTTTACAGCCTTGATTTATAGTTGATTAGCGAGGCGTTAATTAAGGCTGTCACGATGGTTCGTTGGGCTTAGAAAACAAAAACAGTAATGTTTTCTACGTTGGATTCCATTAAAAAAATTCCTTTAGGGCCGTCACATTCTATTCCATTTCTGTGCATGTCTTAAAAAGCGCGTGGTGTGATCCTTTTTACATTTCCGGTTCCGGTTTGCAGAGATACGATGACGCATGGATGCAGTAGTCCGTGACAATAACCTTGGGCGCGCTGTACTTCCGGTCTTTTTTGTGGTTCGTGACATGCAAGTTTTAACTTTTAAAGAGACACTTAACATTTTCAAAATATTTTGAATACATTCAAAACGTATGACTGTAGTGATTGAAAAGCAGGATATTGTTAGAAAATTTCAAATTAAAAACCGATCAG
>JAOCNB020150104.1:0-10295 GCA_026546465.2 Palythoa caribaeorum | reverse complement strand
TTGTGAATGCTGAGATCAGAAAGGAAGAGAGGTACGAAACCCTCATGGAGGAATGCAGGGCCCAGTCATGGAATGTGAAATATTACCACCTAGCTGTGGGTGCCCGTGGCTTTATTGAGCGAAAATTATTAAACATCTTTAGACACCATTTTGGTTTCTCTGCAGCGGAACTCAGAATTCTGAAATGTGCCCTCCAGCAAACGGTGGAGAAGGTGTCGCTATGGATTTGGCTAAAGAGGGATGATAATGCTTGGCTTGAATGAGACCTCGCCACGCAGCCAGCACCAGCGATGACACCTCCTAAAAGGAGGGGCCCCGCCACACCGGAATGCAGTTAAGGAGAAGGGGCCGAAACTGGCCGGTGTGGTTCCTCCTGACGATGTCGCTGGTGCTGGATCCTACAGGGGAGTTGCTGGCTGCTGCACCATACGACCTGGGTGTTTCTCTTCTCTGGTGGTGATGATGATCGTGATTATGATGATGAGAATGATTTTTTCGATGATGATGATTGTGATCGTGGTGGTGATTATAGTGATAATATAATAATAATGATGATTATGGTGATAATAGTGATGATGATGATTTTGATAAAAATTGGCGTAAGCAAATTGTAGCGGAGAACTGAGAGAGAAGTATAATATAAAAACATTATATAAAGATACTTATCTATACTTTTTAAAAATTAAATAACTTTATGATTTTAGAAATTGTTTGTAGGAACCGTATCTATGACAGGGTTTCTTACTAATGAGAATGATGATCGTGGGAGGGGGTTACTTCGGGGTGAAAAGAGTAGGTATGCTTGTAGGGAAATGTGGAAAAATATACCAAGGCGTGAAACTTTTCGACCCTAAAAAGTACCCGCAAAGTAACTTTTATTTGTAGTTGAAGAAAATTAATGTAACAATTTACAAATGTAAACTCCAAAGACATCCTTGAATTCTGTCTGTCTGTCAAGTTACATTTTGTTTAGAATTACCAGCATATAAACCTGTTTATTTCATCAGCAGATATGACGTCTCCATGACAACATGTCACTGCTATACAGAATTAAAACTGGACGATAAGGTGACACACAAAAGGTATTCCTAGTTTGTAATATTGTACTCTATGGCTGCGAGACGTGGCGAACAACAAGAAAGACCCAGCAGAAGATACAGACCTTTGTCAATAGATGTTTGCGAACAATATTAAGAATCAGTTGGTTTGATAAGATTCCCAATGGGGAGCTATGGAGGAGAGCAGATGAAGAACCAATTGGGAAACAAATGTTGAGAATGAAATGGAGCTGGAAAGGACCGACATACCATGCGGAAGGATGATGCCAGTGTAACCAAACAAACCTTAACATGGAATCCGCAGGGAAAAAGAAAAAGGGGGCGGCCAACGAATAGCTGGAAGAGGGACACTAAGATAGAGATGAAGAAATTAGATATGTCTTGGACGGCGTTCTGTGGTAGATGGCCTATGCTCCGCATGGAGGTAAGGGGCTAAGTAAGTAAGTAAGTATACATATATTGTATGGAAACTATTTTCTATATTAAATGACTTATAATAAATATCACAATTGAGATATATGGGTTCCTTCCTATGGAATGATCCGGATCTGCATTAATTATCCCAGATCATTGAGATCATGGAGCATCAAAAGAACCGACAAATCCTTCCCCGGAGCGGATTCATCGGTTCCTTTGATGCGCCATGATCCAAGTGATCATGGATTATTGATCCAGATCCGGATCATCTTAAAAAACAAAATGACGAAATAACCGAGTACGTGACCAGCCGAGGAATTTAAACATCCTTGGCTAATTGGCAACATGCATGTGTGATTGTGTTAAAAATTGTCAACAACGGCTACATTTCTTACATTATATATAATCTTGCATTTTTCGTATAAGAATATTTCAATCTTATGACAAAAGATTAAAAAATATGTTTATTAATAATAATGAGCGAGAAAGAACAAGAACAAAAGTTATGTTCGTTTTTTTTAGCGTTTTATTTTTCGCAACGGAAATTTCGTTATAAAATATGGGCCAGTTAGCAAAGAGGAGCGGAAAGCAATACAATTCACTGAATAGTTATAATGAAAATCATCTAAACTGTGTTTAAAAGCTTGTTGATCAATCCAGTATGAAAGATAATAAGTCTATTTCAAAACGTTAAGTCAGCTGATTTCTAGAAAACGTGCTCGTTTACAAGTATTTGCGGTGAAGGACCACCGCACGCGAACACGTTTTTAATATAGATCGCGTTTCCTCTCAGGTCTGCATTCGTTCACGCTTTACTTTTACGTGGGTATAAGGCTCTTGAGTTTGTGCCAACCATATACCAAATACATGTTGTTTTGATTTTTGTGTCAGAGTTTTGCGGTCGACTCCGGATTCAGCTATACCTTGTATTTTAAATTTGCCAGATACTTAATGGAAAAAGAAAAGAGACAATATTTGTTTACGTTTACGATATACAGATATAAAACCTACAGTAAACCACAAATTGCAGTTAAACAAATCTAATCAAAGATCTGCATGGCTCACTTAAATTCTTCTAAAGTGCTTTCTATATTTTCAAAAATTCAAAATTTTTTTCCACACGAGTCGTACGTCCAAATATTGTCTTTAACTTTGATTTGGAAGTTTTCAAGTCATGTAAACACTTCTGAATGATTTTGTTTGTGTTCTCAATGTCAGATTTCCGCTACAACGGAAGAAATTGACCTCTTTAAAAGAGTGGATTATAAAAATCTAATTGCAAGGGTTTAGTTCAATGCTGTCATTATAGGGCTAATAATAATCTTATGTGGATTTCTCTTCTGCCGTTCTGGTTTTGATATAGTTTGTTGCACATATATTAATTCGGGCATACAATTGTACTATAACAATTAAAACGAGAAGTCATTCCATGTTTCTGATGTTAAAGTTAATATACTTAACTTTAACATCAGAAACATGTAATGACTTCTCGTTTTAATTTTTCTTTCTCATGCTTGTATGTTACGTGTTCAATTTTCGTATTTCATAAAATTTTCTCCGTCTTTGTAAATAAAAAAAGTCGAATTAAACAGCTGCTGATCGATGTTTAGAGTCTTTGATTTGACTAATCCAGTAGTTTGGTAAACAATTTCTTTAAAAAAAACAAACAAAAAACAAAAAAACATGTAAGCTACCGGGATAGCGGTTTGTTTGGTTAGCTGGGTCAGCTTCGCTTCTTTGGCGGCCACACACATTTTGTAGCAATCTAAACGACAAAGAAAAGCGACAGGAAAACTAACGTTTTATTTGTTTCATCACCTATACTTTTCAAGTTCTTTTTCATTGTGGCTTGGTTAATGGCGCTTAATTGCTTCACTAACGGAACAAAATAAAGGTCAGGCGTGGTTATCTGTCATCAAAAATACACTCCTCTAAGACTAAATGTTATTGCCATGTTGATTATTTCGTCGAGAAATAGGAGTTGCACTTTATTCTCACATAACGGAAGAAATTTGTCGAGTGTGGTCGCATTAATCAACTTCATTAAAATAATTGTTGTTTGATATGCTATCGCTAGCCCCATTAATCAAGCAATTATCTTCTGAGGTTTCTCAAAAACATTAATTATGAAGTATAAGTTTAAACAATGTCTTCTTCATTGTTCAGCACAATTTGTTGAAAATATTTGCAGTTTTAAAATATAGTTCTAGTTTTAAAAAATGTGTTTTATTAGTTGTTGTTTTCCATCAATATCAAGAATATTTTCTTCTGTTTGTGGAATGCTAGGCAACTAATTCGTTTGTGATCTGAGGAATATCGTAGTTTAGATATAACTTGTCTTGTATCTTTGATTTTGAACTCAAGTATAAAAACGTATAGAAACTACGCCGCGCGGCCGCAGGATTTGTAAGAATTTGTCAGACACAGCCGTGAATAGAAATACAAAAATTGAATGCATGGCTAATGTAGTGGGTAAAAGAGAAAAACTTGTCAAAGGACCAATATGATTTAGAGCACGGATCAAGCCAGAATCTGCAACCGTAGAAAGCTGTTTGGCTAATTGCTGGTATTGGGCCTCCTCAGTATTGTGAAGCAGGCAATAGAAATACCCGCACTTTTAGGCTGTGCATCAGCCGTCATTCACTTTTTGTATTTAAGCATAAACTAAACTTGTATAGTTTTTTTTTCCCCCAAAAATAAACTGTTTGCTTTTAAGGACCTATAGGTATAACCGCGTTAGATGAATGTATAAGCATGTCTTTTTTGCATCCGTTACAAAATATGTATTTATGTATTTTTTTAAGAATTCGTGATCATAATCATATAGATCGGTCTTTTGCCATATTGCACCATTTCCTCGGCTCGCCTCAGTGCAACGCATTAGTATAGTTTATTTTTGTATAATTTTAATTATAAATTTATTTGTTTTCTCGTTTAGGTTGTTTAAAATGTGTAAATGTAATCAGCTAATCGTTATTACCTCTTCATTAAAAACACATTCTAAGAAGTGCCTTATCAGTTATCTCATAGATCCATATTCAAGTCATAACACAAAGCAAATAATACATTAATCAGCAAAGTAAAGTATTCAAATAGAAAAGTAAATTCAAAATTTAAAACTCTAAATCTGCGTTTACTCATTTCTGCAGCTACAGCGTTGAATTTGCCACATTTCCGGAAAACTTTCGCCATTGCAAAACAGAAATATTATATTTTTGTAGCTAGTTGATATTCAGTTTCAAGGTAGGAAAAGCGAGCTGAAATATACCGGCACAGAAGTTTTAATGTATTTATGTTAGATAATGGGATATTTCTCGGTTGCAAAGAAACGCCTATATTTGGGGGTTTGCGGGAAACCAGTCTAATTTGAACCCGATGTACAATTCCAGATGTAGACTATTAACATTAAAACAAGCTGTTCTAGTTTACTTTTTGCACCATTAAAGTGCGTGGAAAGAGTCTGAGAAGGGTCAAATTTCACCACATTATTTTTCGAGCTTATTACTTTGCTGAACTTCACACAGGCTACACAGATATGAAAAACAGAAGTTTGATAGTCAGTTTGCTTTGCGTAACATAAACGTTAATATTGTTAGTATAACAAGCAAGACACTAGCATTCACAAACTGCAAAACTAATCAAGGCAGATTTATGATTTTTGTATAAGAGAAAATAGTTACGTACAAGATTAGTATATATTTTAAAATGGCGTTGGTTACAAGTGAATAGGTTGTAATGTACTTGTACATTCAAACAAAACGTAGTGTTGTAAACTAATCACATATGCCTCTATAAATAAGTTTTTGAAACTGTTTGCTTTAGGTGTTAACATGGTTTGCCTTATGATACTCGGCTTCTCACAAACAAAAGACTTTGTCCAATGCAAGAATATTTTAACGCATGCAATATCCAGGTTAAAAAGTCATCAGTCAACTTGGTTCTTCCAAAATAAATCATTCTTGTTAATTAAAATAGTATGAACAAAGAATGGTTCAAAATAGAGAACTTTATTCTTAATTTCTAGCTCTAAAATCTTTCTACATTGCGGTTATTTTGGTTCATGGATATCTTCAGTACTAATTCATTATTCTTAATAAAATTAATTTGTAGGAATATTTGTATATCGAACGCGCGTTTTCTAAAAAAGATCATATTAAACTATGAATTTTAATAATCATATAATGATGATTCTAATCAATAGCAATTTGGATATGCAAAAACATTAGAGCAATTTTATTAGTGTTACTTACCGACGTTGCGGTGTTGTTCTGACACCAATCTTAACGGGCACTGAGACACATTATGCTTGTCATAAAAGACCTTAAGCCAACACTAAACAAATTCAATCAGATATCCATTCGCGCAAAAATGTTTCTTTAATTTCTTTCATTGTCATTTAAATTCGCACCTTTGATTTTTGAAATTGTCAATTCCCCATAATTTATCTCAGTACCTTGAGAATGGCGTCAGAATGACACCAAAACTTCGGTTAGTAACACTAACAACAACGATGACGATAATACTGATGATGATGATCATAATGATAATAATAATAATAATAATAATAATAATAATAATAATAATAATAATAATAATAATAATAATGATAATGATGATGATGATGATGATAATGATAGTGATAATAATAACGTACGATGTATAATAACACTGGTATAACGTAACAGTATCCACAGTTTTGAGGATAGATAATCCATGGAATCTATGATTTCCAGCTACTAGAGATTTTAAATTGCAGCTTTGGCATAATTATTAGTTTTGAATACTGATAATAATAACTTAATAATAACTAGTAAAAATAATAATAATAATAATAGCAATAATAAAAAGTATTAAAACGATTTTTAACAGTTACAACATTACAACATTGTATATTACAAACCGGGTGGGTATAGTTCTGGTTGACCAGCTTCAAGGCAAGTTTTTTTTCTCATAAATTATTAGCATTCCCTTAGCCAGAGTAAAAGAAAGCTACTTGAACCTTTTTGAGGTTCTTGGAGTTTATTTGACGTTAAACAACAAACAAAAAAACTTCTCGCAAAGAGTAGGGCAGTGATCCCGGTGTTGTGGTCTGTTTCTTTCACTGGAGGCACTTCTTATCGGCTGCCAGTTGTGCCTTAACATGTGAGCCGCTCAAGCGAACTTTTTAAGATCCTCAACTGTCTGATCCTGTATATACTTGTAAACGGGTTCTGAAAAGCCCCGAGGGAGAACTTGTATATATTAGTCATATCACAAGTCCCTCTGGCTTTCATTCGCTAGTAATCTGGGTAATCGTCAAGGTTCTCCTGGCATATTTTCACGACAATTAACCGATAAAGTGTTTGTTTGAATTCGCTGTGAACTCTCGCGCAAACAAGCGGGCTCAGCAATGCGTTGCTGTAAGCAAGCACAACAGCGAATGTAGCAAAAGAAGGCGCTACATTTCCTCCGGAGATAGCGATTAGCTCCACTAACAAGATTGGCGCCTGACAAATCATGTACGCACCTACAATGCATGCAATTGTTTTGGCTGCTTTCGTTTCTTCGCCATGCGCAGTAGAGCTGCCATTTTCAGCCGGCTGACGTGGGACACAGACAGTGCGAATCTGTTTTACATGTCTCCTAACTTCCATGTAAATTTGTCCGTAAGCAAACACGATAACGACCAAAGGCAAAATCACGGTAGTCATTAAAACAAAAAGGATGAACTCAGGAGTAAATATCTGGGCAAATGTACAGAGGTTCGCTGAATCTCCTAAAACAAAAATATGAGTTAACTGTGAGAAAAAGAGAATATTTGGAACAACCGAGCAAGCAAGTGGAGTCAGTCATATCTTAGAGATAATAGGATGCGTTTTTATAACAGGAGTCATAACAATGAAGTATTTCTAATTAGATGAATCGGAGGCTGCGTCGGTGTTTCTATAGAAACGGTTTGATAAATTTTTAAGCCTGACACTGGAAAAATTGGTTGAAACTGACGCTTCGCACTGTAGTCTTTCGTCGGAGTGGAGGGTGTAGGAGATAAGTAGAGAGGTGGTTATACAGTAATGTAAATAATGATTGCCCAATGAGATAGGAAGGTAAATAAAACAAAAGAAAATAAAGTTATAGAAATGTGTGAGAAAAAATAAAAAGACAAAAAGGGCCATGACAAGAGGATAATTAAACGCGAAGCGTTCATTTATTCCGTGGGAATTTTGAGTGCCCAAAGTGTGAATAAGCTGTCGCATTTCTTTGGTTCTCTGGGCACTCTAAATCCCCACGGGACAAATTAACGTTTCGTGTTTAATTAGCCTCTTGTCATTCCTGGCTCTTTTGTCTTTTTTTTTGTCCTTTTGTCTATTTTTTTCACACATATTTTCCCTTTATTTCCTTTTGTTTTTCAACCTAACTTTCTCATTAGGCAATCATTCTTTACATTAGTATATAACCACCTCTCTACTTATCTCCCACACACTACAATCCAATTTTTCCACGGTATAAACTTAAAAATTTATCTAACTTTATTTCTAATTAGAATTGAAAAATGTGTTTTATGAAGTTGATTGCTTCTTGAGAAGTGAAAATTGCGATAATTAAAGCATTGAAAATACTTATGTATAAGGAAAAAATCTACTCCTACAGGATCAATCGAGCCCGTCAGCGAGCGCAGTGCTGTATCACATCTGCTATAACGCCATATTGTTTGCCATATATTGTTTTTAATAATGGTTGACGCGGAGAAAACAAAACCCTAATGATCCGCAGAGAGAAGTAAAGCCAAATCAGAAATAAATTTTTTGTGAGCCGTCGTTTTTGGCGTTTTCGTCCTCGTTGTTTAAGGTCTTTCATGATGTTTCTACAGCCTGTGCGGAAGTCATCATCAGAGTCACTGATTGAGGAATTTAACTAATAATATAGTGTGGTTCTCGATTATTGATTGGTCAATTTTGCCTTTATGAGATAAATGACATCAGCGTGTAGATTCGAACTTACCAACTGGTAGCTCTCCCCATCCCACGAACGGTAGAAAGCCAACAACGATGGAAATAAACCAAATGAAACAGATTGAAAGAACAACTCTCGATGGTGTTACTGTACAGCTATAGGTTAGCGGCCATGTTACTCCGATATATCTGAAAAGTATCGAAAGTAGAAACAGTGATTACTCAAAACATCACTGAAGTAAATGTTGTCGTGGACAACCTAATCAGTTTTTCACATAAAGGATGATACCTTGTTTTGTTCGGGATACAAATAGAAACTGCTCATAATTCTTTTCGCACCTTGATTGCAATTGTAAAAATGAGAAACTACTGAAGTTTATAGAACCTCTATTTTAAACGCATCCTTTAGTTAAAAATTTTTTGAAAATATTATTTAATCTTAAAATGCGTAAAATGATCCGATAAGAATTTTAATTGACCGTTAAGTTGTATTAGGCAAGATTAAGATCGCTCTCAGTCCATTGCTCCAATACAGACGTTCTCCTTCTCCCGATCGCTAATAAATGATCTTGGCAGAGCCTGGGAACTAGACGTTTTGCCTTGGACCACTGGCACTGCCATCGGTTTTTATTCCTCGGTCAGCGGTTGCTGTCACGCGCACAGCGAGCTTTCGAACAGTCGGTGCGGTTGGCGTTTGTTTGTCAACTCTTTTGAATGACGTTATTATAGCTTGTGATTACAAAAACTGGGAATCTATTTTGAAAAATTGTCAAATAAACAAATTTAAACACAGGCAGCACTTACCTGTCTATGCTAGAAGCCGCAAGAGTTAAAACGGCTCCCGAACACACTGCTATTGTAAAACAACCGGTGACCTGAAAGGAGTGTTAGTTAACGTTAAGTTTTAAACTGTGTTGCCGGATAAGTTTACAAAACGACTAACATTGAATTTCTGTAAAGTTGGTCTGTAGAGTTAATAATCTTCGTCATCATAATCGCTATAAAAAGTAGCTCAGTGGTAGAGCACCAGTCATGAATCGGTGAGTCGTGGGTTCGATTCCCGCTCGGGGCGTCCAATTTTTTCCAACATTTATTCTGTTATTATTTCCTTTTAGACACGTCAGAGTTTCTCTCTCTGACGATGAAATAGTTGTTCGAAATGTGTCGTATGTTTATTACATGTAAGAGATTTACATCGGGTCCGATGAGCGTTGCTTGACGATCAACAGAAGTAATTCACAATCCGAGAGGTCTGGGGGCAAATGCTTGAAACTTCGTCGTAGCACAAAACTTACTCTGTTCTCTTTAAATATAGACTACAAAACAATCTCTTCCTTTGCCGTGAGATCTCCCAAATGGGGGACTGGGGAGAAGAAATGGACGTGCGGACGGGAGCAAAAAGGGAACGGGGAAGAGGAATACACTTGATCTCTTAGAGAAGGGTAGAGAAAGTTTTGTAGTCTACTTTGAATACTACTTCTAGAACCTTGCATGGAACAACCGTTGATCCCAACAGATGAAGAATTCTCATTGGAACAGCATTCACACAAACGAGTATGTTCGCAACTGCGAGGTTGACCAGAAGGTAGTTCGTAGGTCTTGTCCGGAGCCGTTTGTTGTACATAAAGGCAGCAATCAAGAAACTGTTACAAGCAATGGCCAATAGTGCAGAGAGCGCCAATCCAACAGCGGCTGCCACATGCTGTCCATCGGTTTTCGAAAGTAATTGTCGCGAGGTTGGTGTGTTGTTTAGCTGGAGCATTTCCACGAATATAGCTTAAGTAAAAACATGAAAACAATAAATGCTGCTGCTACTAATAATGATGATGATGATGATGATGATGATGATGATGATGATGATGATGATGATGATGATGATGATGATGATGAT
>JAOCNB020150000.1:0-10298 GCA_026546465.2 Palythoa caribaeorum | reverse complement strand
ACTTTTATTTACTCATATTATGTTATTTGTAAGAATTATGCGCGATTGTGCGGAAATTTGCAAATTATGCGATCGGAAGGGCCGATTATTGATCAATTTGACAATTATGCGGGATCGCTCGTTCCTCTTCTCTCCCTCCTCCGTCACTCTCATCAATCACTTGTCGCTCTTGATCCATTTTTACGGCGCGGCAACATCACGACGATAATTTCGTGGCGTGAATATAAAACCTTGTGTGGCAACAAAATTGAAAAGTGAAAATGAAGTCTTGTTATTAAATCCCCCTAACAATTTTATGATACCAATATATATAAACCTCAGTTAATAATCCACTACAAAAAAGTCTCTTAACGATATTTGTAAAACGCCGTTGTTATTTTAAAGTGTTTTGTATAAAGAACAGTGTATGATGCCAAATCCGTGTTGGACAAAACTGGAACTGTTCCAACGATGATCAAAAGTGCAAACGACAATCTCTTCATAAAGCAGCACTTTATACACGCTCCACTCCTTACTGTCAATCAGAAAATGCAAATATTCGACCACCTGAGGCTAATAATCGGTGGACCACCCATATCAAACCGGTTGGAAAATTTTCATAAATTTTATACATCTCATATTATTTACAAACGCATGTCAAATATTCTTTACAGACAAAAGAGATGCACTAGTAATCAAAACTTAACTTGAATAATAGTTGTGGTTCCACTAGGAGTTTTTAGCCTCGGTGAAGCAATTAGTTACCCTCAGTAAGACGGTTTCTTATTTTTTCTTTTAAAATTAAAAACTCAATGGCCATTGACAAGAGAAGCCGCCAAGTCTGCCTACGATTGACAAGAAACAAAACACTTCCGCAGTACTATGTAATTAAAAAAAATGTCCTTAAAACAAGGTTTTCGTAATTATTTTTGAATTGACAAGGGGTCTGATGAATTTCACTAGAATTTTCAAGGGGTCTAATAAAAACGACATGAATTTCAGAGGTGCCTTAGACAATCACCAGAATTTCAGAGGAGTCTGATTACAATGAATCTTATATAAATCCATATGAATTTCAGATGGTTCTTTGGATATCCACTGGAATATCAGTGGTTTCTGGAATTTCAGATGGGTCTGACACAATCAAATGAATTTCATAGGGGTCTGTTGAAATCCACTGGAATTTCAGAGGGGTCTGAGAAAATCACAAGAATTTCAGAGGGGTCTGAGAAAATCACAAGAATTTCAGAGGGGTCTGAGAAAATCACCAGAATTTCAGAGGGGTCTGAGAAAATCACACGAATTTCAGAGGGGTCTGAGAAAATCACACGAATTTCAGAGGGGTCTGGTTAATAACAACCTCATCCACAGGAATTTCAGAGGGGTCTGAGACAATCACAAGAATTTCAGAGGGGTCTGGTTAATAACAACCTCATCCACAGGAATTTCAGAGGGTTCTTTTGATATGCACGGAAATTTCAGGGGGTCTGGTAAATTTACAGGAATTTCAGAGGGGGTTAGAGGAAAACTTCATTTATGAGGGGTCCTGGTAAAAAGTATCTCATCCACAGGGGGGGTGTACATATAAAATGGAATGGCCCCGAGCAAGGCGGTGAGAGTATTCACCACGAGCTGAAAGAGCTCGCCAAACGATTCGCCCAAGTTAAACCAGCCACCTCCCGCTTGAAACAAATGCTCGAAGCCCATTACGTGAACAACGAGCCAGCTAACAGAGCAATGGTCCCAGAAATTGTGCCCAGAAATCTGAAAAGAAAAATCACAGACAATTTATAAATAATTCTGTAAATATATGTAAATAAAATCAACTGCAAATTCATACAGCAAGTGTACCTTGCTGACGTCTAGTAACGACAACTGTGTTTTGTGCAAATTTTGTAATTTGTAGCATAGTATTTAAAAACATTCACTGATTTAGACTTAATTATATTGAATTTTCTGTTCTGCAACGGAAAAAGTTGAAATTTACTTAGTAAATTCTTATAAAAAGCGAAGCTTTCGAAGAAGATTCCACATACAAGCTAATCAGTAGACCGTAACTAAGCAAAAATTGATCTTGAGAAATCGAAAATTTGTTGAAATCCAGCTTCCCTGTGAAAATACTTACCACTTGAATCTATCCGTAAATGACCAGTCTTTGACGGGAACCCAACATATTTCTTGTCAAAACTTCAGGATTCCTGGCAGAATTCAGTTCCTAAAAGCAATCTAAAGGCGAGACACGAAAGTAGTAAGAACTTTGCGTAGGTTTCCGGGACCATTTCGCCGCTATTTAACGAAAACGAACGCGGTTTTCGACACGCAGACGATGAAACAGTTCCTTGGCCGCCATTTTACCGTGTTCAGTGGTGCAACACCCCCAACATGGCCTTTTTCTATTGGTTCAAAGACAAAGGCTTCGTGCGTCGCGTGCCATAAACAAAGGCGTTGTCCTGGTTGCCATGCAAATTCAAGTCTCATGTGTTAAGCAACTGACCGCTTGCCGCGCGGGCTCAGATTAGACTTAATTTCCGATCCCAAGCAGCTGTGCGCATGTGAAGCAGAAAATGGCAAACGACGGTGAAGTCAGGGATTTTGAAGTTAGGAAAAGAGTCAACATTCAGAATTTTGACTTCAATAATGACTATGAGAATGTGGAGTTTACTTCTGTGATGACAACTGATTACTACCGCAGAGGACGTCCCTACAAGCTTTTCAGCTATAACGGCGAAAGTCAAATGCAGATTACTTTTGATCTGCCAGATAATGTCAAGAAACCAACATGCCTCCATCTGACCGTAACAGAAGGTTGCTGGAGTGGAATGATAGATATTTTCCTGAATGACACTCTTCGGATTGAGAAACATAAGATGGTTGGGCCTAGTGATAATTTCTACACACAAGAAATACCATTGAAAGTTGATAGGGAAGGCTTACGGCGCACGAATAACACAATCCGTTTTCAGTTGCGTGACGATGCTGAGATGGTTTACTGGTTGTCAGATGCTATTATAGATGTTACTCACATTATTCCTTCCACACTACAAGATATTGTTGCCAATGCTGTGGCAAATATGATCAAGAACAGGGAAATTCCTCAAGAGGCAATTGACAACAATCTAATTCTTCCAAGACAGATTGCTGGCCTTGTTTATGAGTGGATGTAATGTAACTGACAATTTGTCATTTTAAAAGTAGACAAATCTTTGTATAGTTTTAGACGAAGACACAGTAGGTACCTTTTGTTGAGTGAAGTCTATCTTGCATCTGTGACCAACAAGTTTCATTCAAACAAATTATGTTAAGTCTCCCCCAACAAAATTTTTCCTATACTTCAGTACACTAAATAAGGTGTCTGTAGCCCCTATAAACTACAAAAGCAGGTTAAAACAATCAAAAACTGATATATAAAGTACCTATCTAAGAATACCTTGCAGTATAATTTATATATAATTCCAAAAAGACCTGCATTTTTTGTTCCAAATGCTTTTTAGTGAGATTTGTGCTTTAAAATAGTTTAGGCTCAACAGTTTATGGCAAGAGAGAATAATCTGAGAATTATCCCTACTTTTTGCAGTAGGTTAATAATACTGGTAGTTATCTAAATGACACAAGGTTAATTAAAACTAGATGCCCTAGTAAGGCATTTATTCGGCTACCTGTTGTATGGTGGCCTATTAATGCCATAGCATATTTTGTTGAATATTGGTAGTTTTTAATTGTAATTCATTTATCTTGTATTTGTTTTTCTTTGTTTTTTATTTCTTTATCTCACTTTGATTGGGTTTTTTTCTGATTAATTTCGAATCCTCTTAATTTTATTTTTTTTCTTTATTATTTCATTTTGATTATAATGACTTTATTTAGGTTTATTTCACTTTCTTTTATTTCTTAAACGAATCTTTCTTTTGTTGTTGTCGTCAAAAACGAATCAAATCATGCCTGGCCGAACAACGCCATAGACCAAGATGCACTTCGAGCATACATTGAGATTAGTTCCCAGGTTATACGCGTACAGGCATTACAAAATGGCGGAGCGAATACGAAACACAGAGTGGCAAGATGATCAAAATTTAAAGGACGATTTGTCCGCATTCGTGCAGCAAAACTTTAGGCAGAGGGAGATTTTAGATTTAGTAGAACGTAAATACTCAATGTACGCATGGAGTCTTCGAACCCTTTCACGTCGTCTTAGTTATTTTGACATAAAGTACTCCGATGTGGACGTAGATCAGTTGAGAGAAGTTGTTAAAACGGAAATGGAAGGTCCCGGGAGTTTACTTGGGTATAGAGCCCTCCAACAAAAGATACGAGAAGTGCACGGTTTGCATGTGCCCAGGGATCTGGTGTATGCCATGATGATGGAGGTCAATCCACAAGGGCTCGAACAAAGGGGTGATGTTGGAAGGCCGAAAAGAGCTCCAAGGGCCAGAGCATTTACCTCCCATGTAAGTATAGCTTTCGAACTCATTTGATTTCACATGCAGGCCTTTAAATACTGTACAGGGCAAATTGGTATCCTTTAGGCAAAACCAAAAATAAGTTAAACTTTGGGAACTTGTGGCTCAAAGAACATATCTTAGTCAATCTTATCTCTCTTGTTTAAACATATTATAGGGACCAGATTGGACAATGTCGCTAGACGGACACGACAAAATGTGTGGATATCAGAATTCAATGTTTCCTCTTGCAATTTACGGTGGGCAAGATACCTACAGTGGACATGTTAACTTTCTAAAGATATGGACATCAAATAAGAACCCTAAAATAATTGGGAAATTTTATTTGGAATATTTGTTTGAATGTAAAGGTAAGCAAGTTAGTAGCTGATTAACCCAAATATATAATTCAAATTATTATTTTCAATAAGTTGAGTTGTTATTTGAATTTGAATTTTTAAATTGTTATTTTTAATAATTCAGTGTTTTATTCACAAATTTATTTCAGTGCTACCGATGCACATTCGTATTGACAGAGGGACGGAAACCGACATAATGGTAACCATGCAGATGTTTTTGTGTGATAAATATAATTTCTTGGAAAATGCTAGAGAAAGTGTTTTGTATGGACCCTCCACACAAAATAAAATTGAACGCTGGTGGAGGGAACTCCTAGAGAGACTTGAAAGATTTTTCAAGCAGCAGTTGTCTTCTCTTGCGGAAAATGGCGATTATGACCCTACCAGTATGATAGATAGGTAATGTGCAAGCAATTTTCATGTAAAATATGTATTTTCTTTTTATGTATACACAGTTTTTCTAATTTAATTGCCCCTCCACTTTAAATGCCAACGAACTAAATAATTTTGTGTTCTGGTGGTAAGTCTTTGAAGGAAATTTTTAATTGTCTTACACCTAATAAATTTAATAAAATTATGCCTGTAATTATAACACTCACAAGTTTTTCCTCCAAATATTAAGTACACCTATAATTAAGTCACTATCAGAAGGACAGAATAGTTGAGCAAATAAAATCTGAAATTATTTTTTTCTGGCACCTAAGTTAGAACAATTTACAGTGACCTTTCAGCCAATGTTGAAGTTCAGTATGATGTGCAGCTAAAAACCTAGCAACTATACTATTGTAAACAATAAATTAGCCTCTAATAATAATGTACGTCAGATTAAATATATAAGTTATAAATAGATAAGCTGTAATGCCCCCATTGACACTTCAGCTTATTTATCTAATAATAAAGCACAAAAAGTGCTGCTGCAGCTAGTTACAATCTTGACGTTTGATTAGTTTGATACCCGCAAAACCCAGGCTGTTGATCTAGCATATGATCTCATTATTCTCCCCAGACTGCTTTGAGTTTTTTTTTAACGTCTACCTAATACAGGGTTAGAGTGATAGATGGAGCCTCCAGTTTAATGACCTAATCTGAAGAGACAATACAGTGAGAGATGAAGTTTTTTGCTCCAGTATAATCTACTCAGGATTTGCAACCAGAACTTTTAAACCATAAGTCCAACCCCTAAACTTTGGAATATCACATTCACAGTAAGCCTGAATCTTTTAAAAAAACTCACCACCTTTGCATTGATTTTTTTTCTTTTTTCATTTCAGAAATTTATTAGCTTTTGTTTACATTCCTGTTCTGCAACGAGAACTAGACATTTTTAGAACAACTATTTGGAATAACCATAGGGTGTGCAAGCAAAAGAACAAGGAGCTTCCTACAGGTTTACCTGAGCACATATATCAATGTCCTGAGCAATATGGAGGTGAAAAGTGTGGTGTCCCTTTGAAGGAGGAGGATTTGTTAGAAGTGGCTCGATTGTCAGAGGTATTGATTGATACAGATGATTATCTGAAGGTAAACTTTCGCCAAGAACGTGAGGGGCACATTTCAGACACTGATGACATCAAACCAGCTGATGCTGCCGCTGCTTATTTATATCTGCGGTCAAATTTTGATAAAAATAGGCTGTAAAGGACATAATTCGTGACCAATTTGTTGAGCTGTATTTTATTGTTATTAAAGTCAGATTAATTCTAAGAGATATTTTTTTCTCTACCCGGGGCCTAAGTTTATTTCCAATGCAGGCCATAATTGCCACGGAATTTCATATTTTCTGTTTTAAAGGCAAATAAAGTTGTTTGCTTTACTGTTTCCAAAAAAATTGAATCAAGGTCTTTAAATTTACTTGCTATATAAATATTTATTTACCTATCTATAAAACATGACTTGGGTTTGATGTTATTTTAAGAAAATTTATTCCAAATAAAATGAGCCAAATTTTGATCTCCAGCTTACGGGTGTACTGGTGGCACTCGACATTCTGTTGCTAACAAATTTTTTAATCAATGTATAATAAAATTTGAGTTTTTGTATATCTGCTCAAGTCTCTGTAGTATATATTGAATCTTCAATATGTTTTGGGGGAATAAGGACCCATGCAACTTCTATGTTAGCTCTTTTATGCAATTAGCCTGCTTTATATGTGATTTCAGGGATCTCATTACATTTAAACTGAAAAATGTTTTTTTTACTTTGATTCATAAATATGAACAAGGAAATCTTAAAGAAAAACTTCAAGGTTGGCAAAATTGGGGACAAATCTGGGAAACTAGAAAAAAAGTCAGAAAATGGTCATAGAATTTTGAGACCATATTACTGTTTGTAACTACTTGATAATTCATCATTTCTAATATATTTACCCATTTTCCACCATCTTGCTTATCTCAGGCCCCATGCTTTCCAAACAGTAAATAGTCTGGTTTGCATCATTGTTTGTAAAATAGAAAGGATAATTGATTTTCACAAAATATGCAGCAGCTAATGGTATAAATACTTCAAAGTATGAGGATTGCAGAAAATATAATTTCTAATAACTGGCACAAAAGGAATCTGAGGAATTCAAGTATTTTCCCTGGGGTGCAAATGGCTCTATCAGAAAAAAAATTATACATAACAAAGTAAGATTTTTTTAATTTTGTAATGCAATTTGGTACACATATTTATTTGAGCGATATACAACTTCTGACCACAGTCTAAATAAAATAAAAATAAAATTTGATTTTTAAGATGCTTAATTAAAATAAATGTCAATCCCAATTTCCTTGCACTGTTACCTCTGTCTCTTGAGTATAAGATACTGTTTTGAAAATGCCTTTATTCATTTCATTCTCAGGTAATGCTGTTGGTTACTTGCAGATAATTTGAAAATAAACATAATAAACGAAACTCCTCAAAAATTCCTCAACTAAGAAAAAATTAACATTACCCAGTGCATTAGCTCAATGATTATCTTCTTAAATGGAATGCCTTAAAACTGAGTATTTTCCAAAACAATACTATTACCCATTTTGCCAGGTTTATTAAAAAGGGGAGTGCAGGTTCATAGTGTGTGAAGCTTAAATGTGAATAACTATGGTACCCAGTAAAACAATAATAATATTGTATAGTTTTCAACAAAGATTTTGTGTTTAATTTTATGGTGCATGGTATCACCATACCATAATTACTGAATAAAGAAAATGTTCTTTTTTACAATGATTATTAATTCTGTTATTGTAATAACAGAACAATGTTATTTCTATGTTTAACTATCATTATCAACAATATTAGTATCTTTGTAACTTTGGATCCTGCTTTCTCTAATAAACTAAACTAAACATGAACAAGTACCTAGGCAAAATATCTAGAGTGAAGGCATTAAACTTGTTATAAAGATTTTTCTCTAAGCACATAGGGTTCATAGTGCTTTCATGAACTAAGAAATTAACTCTATCTGATTGATAAAACGATTTTCAAAATGAAGTCATGAGCTGACGAAAGAGTCTACTCAACTTGATCAGTGATGTAGTTTTCTGACACTAAATCTTGCAGTTTCAACATATCGCAATATTTATTGCAAACATGCCTTTTTACAAATTCCTTAATTGCTAAGGTTGACAAATTGACTGTACAAAAAAGAATTGAGTCATCTGTCTCATCCTTTAAGGTGTGAGATGCAATTTCGGGGTCACACAGTTGAAATCCAACACCTTGTATGTCAACCACCATTAGCTGCCTTTTGGTGTCAGCATACGTGTAATGCACAAATGCTTCACATTTCATTCTGAGTTCATCTCCGATTTCGCCATAAATTTCCCCAGTATTGTTTATGTGTTTCAAAAACTTTCCATCCAAATACCTCTCAAGCGTGACTACTTCTTCATTTAATTTGCCAAAGTACAGCTTATTGTAAGTAAATGTGTCGCCAAATTCTTCGGGGGCATTCAGCGACATCTTCAAAGCCAAATTACGCGCTAAAGCATTCATTTGTACCATCTTTCTGGTATGAGCTTCAACTGCACCAAACCATCGCTCTATTTCGGTGATCTGATCAGCCTTGAATTTTTTCAAAACGTATTTTTCTCCAGATGGAAGCCCAGAAATAACTGAAGCCTTATACGCATCACGGAAAGACCCACTAGCAAACGGCTTCCTGTCAAGGGACACTTTCAGAACAAAAGGAGGGAGCCATCTTTTATCTTGGAGATTAAATTCTTCAACAGTCAGGGTGGCTGTGTCATCTTTCGGAGAAATCAGCTTGCCAATTTTAAATAAGGAGCTCAATGGTACAGACGCAGGTACCTTTGAAGGTTCTGGGCGACTGCATATTGACGTCTGTTGACATTTCGCGGGGCTTGACTCAATCATGACTTCTGACTCGTGGCAACTCTCGCTCGACCTGGCAACAAAACGAATATGAAGCACTTTCCAGTTGGAAATCTGTGCAATATCGGTGAATGAAGGCCCTCTTTCACCGGCGAGTATATCGCAATCCATATCAGTGATGTTGAAGTGTTTCTTGTACTCTTTCTTAATGTTTTCAAGGGTAGCCTCGCATCCCAAATGAACCATCGTTAGCGGCCCTATTCGTGCGTACTTTTGCCACTTCCCCTCAACTGACGACGAAAGGCGCTGAACAGTAATGTAATCTCTTTTTTCGGCATTACCATCTTCTTTTTTCCTTGCCTTTTGTTTAAAGCTTCGAGTTTAAACGCCTCCCACTTTGTGTTTCTTTTGCGCATCGACATTTTTTGTTGGCACTCTGAATGGGGAGCTCGCACGTGGTATCACTGTGGTGTACGCACGTGTGCAAATCTCAATGTATGCTCGAAGTGCATCTTGGTCTATGGCGTTGTTAGGCCATGAACATGATTTGATTCGTTTTTGACGACAACAACAAAAAAAACCCACTTCGTTTAAGAAATAAAAGAAAGTGAAATAAACCCAAATAAAGTCATTATAATCTAAATGAAATGATAAAGAAAACAATAAAATTAAGAGAAATCGAAATTAATCAGAAAAAAAAACCCAATCAAAGTGAGATAAAGAAATAAAAAACAAAGAAAAACAAATACAAAATAAATGAATTACAATTAAAAACTACCAATATTCAACAAAATATGCTATGGCGTTAATAGGCCACCATACTGTTGTTCCGGTAGCCAGGGTTCTAAATTTTTGGATTCAAGATGGCGGTCATTTTGAATGCGAAATGTTTAAGTTGCCACATGCAGCAGCACTTTCTTTCTTGGGTGATTTTAAGCAATGACATTTTGTGTCGGATATGAATGTTTTCAGACCAGGTAAGTACTTTTTTGTAACATCAAACATTGACTCTGCTTTTTTAAAACATGAAATATGTGTATTTATTTTAATAATATTAGGTGAAGTCTTTCCATTCACAAGAATTTCAAGTGTGGGTATTTTAAAACGTTTTTGATGGTATTATATAAACTATAAGACTAAGCTACTAGATACATTTGTGAAGACCAAGAAAGGGTTAACATAATTTACCTTAGCAGTTAAATAAAAATAATTT
>JAOCNB020149937.1:0-10298 GCA_026546465.2 Palythoa caribaeorum | reverse complement strand
GTCTTGATCCTGTTGCCTTCTTCTTTCCTCTCTCTCATTTTCTTTCCTTTCTCTCTCCCTTTCCATTTCGAGAAATTTCTTATCTGCCTTTTGCTGATAATCAATGAATCTACTGATGGATTCATCGATCTTCACCATAACTTCCTGCGTTGACATCCTTTTCTTCCTCTTGCCAGCAGTTTTTTCAATAGATGAAGTGTCTATCAATTTTTTGTAAAAAGATCAAAGAAAAGTTGTATTTTAAGATTGTTTATATTAATTTTTCAAATAAATGTTTTAAAGCATCTTTGTTCCAATTCAATCCATTAAATAAATTACAGTACACGTTCTAAACTGCACAGGTAAAAAAAAATTCACAATGTCAATAGAATGTTAAATGTAGATAAGCTTTTTTACAAACCAACTGATTTAAAGCATAGCATTAGCATAGCAACTCTCTCTTTAACACTCAAAGCATATATCACCGTAAACAAGTCCTTTTTAAAGAAAACAACAACATTTAAAAAAAATGACATTCAAACATATTTAAGTTCTAAACTGAAGCACAACAGCCTCAAAGTAGTTTGCTATGATTTTGTGAAACAAATTATGTATTGGTTCAAAAAGTCTGAATTTTCACCTTTTTAACAAAAACTATGAACCATATGTTCGAACCAGCTCCAAAAGGTTCTAGTAAAATAATTGCGACCACGAAAAAAACAAATGAAAATTTTCTAAGCAAATTACGAAAACATTTGACACCGAAGTCACATGTTTGCATGTGTCATATAGTTGTCATGTTATGTCAAATTTGTTGTGTGACAAATTAGCAAGACTCAAGGTTAGACTGCATGGAGAGAATACAAGTACAACTACCTACCGTTGGCTCGCCTGGCAACTTTCTTAAGCTCGGGATATTCTGCCTTTTCCTCGTCTTCCACTTCACTGTTGGTGTCGCAATGTTCGTCGCTCAGAACGTCTTCTTGTTCCCGCTGTAATTTTCCTCAACAGGGGCGTCGGCATGGGATGGGGGGGCAAGGGGGCCATTGCCCCCCCCAAAAATGAGATTTGGGGGGCATCGCCCCCCCAAAAATCATGTGGAAGCCCTTGATTATTTACGTAAAACCAAAATTTAGATCTCAAAATGTAGGAAACAGCGTTTCAGAGGGGTTAAAAATTCAAAATTTCTCGGGGGAGCATGCCCCCAGACCCCCTATGTTGTCGCACCTGCGGCGCTCGGTATCTTGCCCCCCCCCCAAATCAAAAATTGCTGCTGGCGCCTCTGCTGAATTTATTAGTATTAAAGATTTGGACGCCAGCTTATCCGAGAGAATACCATCCAGTTCCTCAAAGAACAGGGGAATTTTCGAAATTGCTGTGCAAGTTTTCCCCGACTGGTCTTTGTACGCTCGGTAGGCAGACACCAAAGTGTGTATGCATGTCTTGCAAGTGGCAAATTCCCTGTCTTCATATCCGGAAGCTTTGACGAAGTTGCTTATTTCTACCCATATGGGCTTTTTCCTTGTGCATCCTTTTAATCTTTCCTGAATATTTTCTTCTCCCCATTTCTCTAAGAGCAACAATGTTTCTCCCTTCTCCCATGTTCTTTACCTTTTACTTCAGAGTAACTTTTTGCATGATTACTTAGTACCTTTTTATCAGAGTAGCTATTACATGACTACTTTAATTTTATGAATACTTATCTATTCCCAAAAGTATATTAAGGCTTTAAAAGTTTAAAATGAGTTAAAACCCCAAACGTTTTCGATAAAGAATTGTCATTTTCAGGGTTCTTTTACTGCTGAAAGTTTAAGACATAAGTTGTCTTAAATTACCGCCATGGGGAAAAGAAATATGGGGTGGGCATGCATTTTCTTGTTCAATGATGGATTATATGCTGCGATAAATAGGACTTCAATGATCATTCGTTTTTTCCATTGTTGTGTAGGTGCTACAACATGCCATGTAAAAGCAATGTGTATAAATTTATTTAAATGTTTTCTTTTTTTAAAATCTATGGATGCAGAATAGTGAACCCGCTATCCCCAGTTCAAGCAAATATCTTTGTCGTAAAGCTCGAAGAAGAAATAGTAGAAGTAACTGCTCCCCGACTTTATCACAGATATGTTAACAACTGTTTTTCTAAAAGAAAAAAAGACCAACCAGACGGCTACACCTACCACCGAAATAGCAATTTTACCATTGAAGAAAATCCTAGCCACTTTCTTGATACGAAGTTCAGATAAAAAAAATCGAAAATTTAAGAGATCAGTTATACCAAACCTGGTAAAATTATCACTCGTTAAAGCTCACAAAACCCGAAAAAAATGGAAAAGAAATGCAATTACGGGCGCCCTACATCGGGCAAAAAGAATATCAACAAACCTAACACAAGATATCGAGAGAATACGAACTAAGTTTTTCAAGTCAGGTTACCTGCAACACCATTCAATCATTTCAAGATCAAATTTTACAAGAATCGCTTATTTCACAGTTCCTGTTTGAAGAGCGAAGAAGAATAACAATCAAATTACCAGTAAGTAGTTGATCACAAGTAATCATCACAGAATTACATTGCATTATCTTGTTTGGGAACTAAGACAATAGGAACTGCACAGAACATGAGTACGAGTTAAGAACTAACCATATGCCATGGCCTAAAGAGTAATTATCTTAAAATGCAAGTCATATTTAAAGTAAAAGGTACTGAATATGGTTTTTATTAATATCATATAATAAAAAGTCGTTTTATAGTGATTTTTAGTTGTACTGATTGGTTTTAATATCTTTTGTTTTCTGACTTACAAAACAATGTTTTTATATTAAAAAGCAGGTGCTGTTTATTTATCTGTCAGTGGTTTCCGCTTTAATCAAACTTGGTTTGCGGTCTTTCATTATAATACACATCCGTCATCTTGGAATTTACAGTCCATGCAATTATGGCAGACTCTGTTTAAAATATAAAAGTAGATTTCTGTCTGTGTGTTATTTGTCAAAAGGAAAAGAAAGAAGGTCTAGTTGGAGATCCATCCAGCAGTTCGTATACAAAAGTATTGAATTTCGTTAAAGAATCGGCAAGGTGTGGAACATTCAACTACTGTGAAGCTTGGTCAAACTTCAATCAATTCCATCCTCAATTCTAACCTCAAGAAAAACAAATCTTCATGGAATCGATCCTGTTACAAGGATTTTGCACACTGAAGAGAGCACACAAAAGATATGAGCAAGACTTAGCTGGCCCTAATGAATCTAGACGTAAGTCTGTAGACATGGAGACAAGATCGCAAACATCACCTCTTTGTAAAAAATAGCTCAAAATAAGCTCTTCGACACAAACGCTGCTTGTTTTTAAAGTGCCTAAATTAGTTTTTGATGAAACATATCCCCACGCTGCTTGACAATTTTCAGTTGAAAAAATATACACATGGTTTTCTATAGATTAGGAAAACTTTAGAATTGGGCGTAGATGATTATTCTCGTAACTGTTCTTTCTTCTTTTCTTCGTTTTGCTCCCAACAGTTTTGGCAGCCTCCCCAGGTAAGTCTCAAGAAGGGCACCGATGTTGCCGAAACTGTTGTGAAGACACCAAGAATGAAAATAACACTTTACCTACCAGACTGGAAAAAAAAGAAACAACAACCATGAAATTGGATATCTCAACTATGAAAACTTCGAGGGATTGATTTGGTTTTGCACATCATTCCAATATCCATGTTTTAAAAAGTGAGAATTAAGTTTGTTTTTTATCTCGCAGCAATAAGGCAGTTGGTACACAGTCCTGCTACAACAGCAAAGGAAACCTTTTGTTCGGGAATCGCTAGTTTTTCCAACACTTTTCTTTATTATTGTTCTGTAAACCATCAATGACACATAAAATGGTGCCGCAGCGGAGAAAATTGTGTGTTTGTTGGTGTGACTACTTGAAAACATAGTTTTGCACCAAAACATTAAGAAATCGATAAAAAAGTAAAATAAATGATGTGAAAGCTAGCCACAATCTGTATGTCGATGTAAAAATTTTTGACTAGAACACGATATTTTGTGAAACGGTACCCGTCTAAAGAAGTGAAATTTGTCTTTCAGACAGCTGCCATTAGGGAAAGTTGACCATTAGTCGATCTCGGGTCTATAATTTTCCAAAATGAAGGAATTGGAAGAAAAGAAATGTAGTTCAGATATCAGGAGAGACTACTTAAATTGGGGGCCAATTTTAAAAGAAATTGATTTTTGAACCCAAACCTGAGTGGTCGGTTCTTAGGCGGACAGCCTCTTAAAGCATTGCCTATCTGGCCGTATTCATAAATTTTATATCATATATTATTACATTGAGACTGCTTTAATTAATATCTGTTTTAATTCTGTCGTTAAGAATCTCGATGTGTGCTGAACGCTATTTGACTTGTATATGCGTCGCGTAATACAGCCCTTGCGGAACCCGTGCTGGTGAATAATTATGATGTTGTTTTCAGAGATATACTTTGACATTGAACTTAAAACAATGTGTTCCATAACTTTACAGGCAATACAAGTCAAGGATATAGGCCTGTAGTTTTTGGAAGAGATTTGTACTTGTTTTATGATACGACTGTAGAAAGTAACATTCTCCGTGTTCACAAAGATGTATTCAATGCATAAGAAAAGGAAAGAATTGCTCATCTTACTCAGCGACTCGAAAAAGCTACACTTGAATGGCAGATATCTGGTTTAACCCATACTTCTGCATTTGATCAGGTCAAAGCAGACTAACTTATATCTCTGTCGAGATCTTTAGCACAGGAATCTACGATTCAGCTGATCAATGTCCAGTCTGGCCTGCTTTTGTGGCGTGCGTACGAGAAATTAATGCAAACTCACTGCCATAAAGTTCTTAAATTCGTTAATAACTTGAATTTACCGCCAGTACGACCAAAGTGGGCAGATCTTACAGATGCAGGCCCAGGTGTTGGGGTCTCTAACTTCGAAGTGCGTTTTCGTGATGCAGAGCTTGCTAGAGTGCATTCGAGCGATTATAGAATCAGAGTTCATCGGTCTCAGGGAGATAGCAGTCAAAAGGAGGCTGAGTGTACCAATTCCGCAATTAGCATGGTCGATGGAGCTACAATTGACTGGAATTTCCACAAAAGCTTTGATGATATTTCTGATACAGAGCTTGAAGAATTCACTGTAGACCAATATGAAAGGTACGAGAAAATACGTATGGAAAAGAACGCTTGGCATGTAGCAGAAATTGTATAAGAAAGAGCGGATGACTCGCCAGTTCTTGGTACCTACTTGATCGGACTGTTAGCGGAGAAGAAGGATGAGCACAATTTCTTTTTCAACAAAAATAATCTGAAGGACTATCAATCTTCAACATCAATCTCTCAAAACAAATTAGTCCCTGGATATGGCTACACAGATAAGATTGAAACCTTTTTTCACATCCTTTATAAAATTGATGAATTATTCGTGGAGTTTTCGTTCAAGTCCTGTGTGCAAAACACTGGAAATGAATGTAAATATTGCTCCTCTCGAAAGCAAATCACACCATTTCCAGTTTGCCGAATTCCTCAACCAGTTTTAGACAAAAACAGTCCTCTTCACTATTTGAGCGTCTTCGAAACCCCCAGTGAAACTCCAGATGGAAAACCTCGCCCTCGTGATTACTGGCAGCCACGTGCCAACATTAAACAGTTATGGGCTGAGGGGGAGCTCAAAAGTAAGGGAGACATTGACAGTTTCTCACAATATTTCGCGGTTGACCCTGCACTGATCCAATCATATCAGCGATTTGGAGAGAGAAGAAGAATTGAGTTCTGGAGAGTCTGATTAGAGAGTTAGGTCAGTAAGTCTTAATATGTATATTTGTTTACAAACATTGAACAATTTCATTTTGCTTGAAAGTATATTTTGTAATAATCTCGTTTTTAAAATATGAGAAAAGTTCAAACAGTAAAATTTCGTATTATAAACGATGGATTCTTATTTTTGAGAACAGTTTTTAGGACTTCATACTTACGATAACAATAGATACGGGGGTCTGAAAAAAGCTACTGAACGCCAAGGCGGGGTATGAAATTTTTTAAGAAAGTTAAGACGGGGCTCAAAAAAATATGACGCGAAATATCAGATTTCTCCAACCTGGTACTACCCATAAATACTGACCGCACCCTTAGGGTTATCGGCAACTTTTGCAAAGAAGAAGCATATTTCTCTGGTGCGGAAAACAACAAGGCAAAATCATATTTCTTCAGGAGACACATTCCATAACGAGCAAGAGTCACAATGGAAAAAACAATGGGGTGTAAATAGATTATATTTTACACATGGAAGTAGCAATAAAAAAGTTGTCGTAATTTTGATAAAAAAAAAGGCATGGACATACCAACTAAACAAAACGTGATTGATCCCTCGGGAATATTTATAATACTAGAAATTGAAATAAACAACAAAAGGATAATATTAGTTAATGTTTATGTTCCTAACAAAGATGCCCAAGCGGTTTGCTTTTTCAGGCGTTTGAATTCAGTTATGAAAGAATAGAGTTTTATGGTTGAGGATAATATAATTATTGGTGGGGATTTCAACTGCCCGCTAAATCCTCTCATGGACAAAAAAGGGGGAATAATGGTTCCTAGACAATCTGTCATATTTATGCCATTGAAGAAATTGAAGCAGATTTACATGATATTTGGAGAATTAAGATTCCAGCGGTCTTGCAGTCTTGAGGGATGGCGTCTCTTTAATTTGGCGTGTAAACTTGAATGATTTTTGAGTACTTTTTTTTAATCTTCTTCGTATTTCTGTAAATTCAAGTTGTGTATTTTCTGTTTAAATTATGTCTGTCACGTTAGAGTCATTAGAAGTGTTACTGGACAAAAAATTCAGCGAGTTTGAAGCAAGTGTTCTTAAGCCAATCATGGTTTCAATTGAGGAAATCAAAGCCTCAATCAATTTTCTGAGCGTTAAATACGACGATCTCGATAAAGCTGTAAAAGATCTCGAAAAACAAAACAAAAACTTGCAATTGGAAAACTCCAGCCTGAAAGTGCAGTTGTTGGCACAAGCGAAAGAAATCAATCAGCATCACGATTTACTCAACGAATACGAGCAGTATTCCAGACGTGAGTGCTTGGAAATAAGTGGAATACCTCAAAGACCCAGAGAAAACACAAACCAAATCGTGATTGATATCGGTGAAGCAATTGGGGTTGATATAACGGAGGAGGACATATCTGTAAGTCATCGCCTGGCGCCGAACAAACGTTATCCAAGCAGACCTCCAAACATCATTGCCAAGTTTGTCCGTCGTGACATGAAGGAGCAGCTCTACCGAGCGCGGAACCAACTTAGGAACAAGACAAGTCATGATATTGGTTTTAGTGTAGAAAACAGAATCTTCATCTCCGAAAGCCTTACTCAGAAGAATCGAGAACTTTTCCATAAATGTTTACAGTTAAAGAAAGCACACAATTTTAAATTTATTTGGACCAATTCGGGACGGATATATCTGCGTAGGGATGAGCGTTCAGAAAGCCGTGTTCATCAAGTCAGTTCAAGCAGGGATCTGGAGAAACTATCTAAACTTCTTCAAAACGGATAAGTAACTCAATGTGGCTTGTAAATTTACTATTGTTGTTAAACTTGTCTTAAGTTTATTTATTTATATATATATATAGCCTACTGTATTGAATTTATATCCGCTTACTAAAATGCTTAAGATATATCGTAATAGAAACACTAAACTTTCAATATTATTTCAGAATTATAGTTCACTCCAGATGATAATGTTTTAACAACATATAATTCTTCGGATCTCTCAATTAATGACTATAAATCTTTATCCCGATTAGATTTGAATTCTTCCATAAGCAATATTTCGCGCTTGACAGACTCTGACATCGATTTGCATATGCCTTCTGATATAAACTTTAATTATTACAGTACAAATGATTTTTACAATAACCTTGACATTGCTGATTGTCTTTTGCACAATTCATTTTCTTTTCTTCATTGTAATATAAGAAGCCTCTCGGCTAACTTAGATAATCTGAGTCATTTACTTTACGAGCTCAACTGCTCTTTTGGACTGATTGGTTTGACTGAAACCAAATTGATCACTTCAAGGGATGCGGTTGATAATTTAAATTTGCCCGGATACCAGTTTGTATCTCAGCCGAGTCTCTCAAATGCTGGAGGTGTTGGATTTTATATACTAGATCAATACTCGTTTTCTTTCCGTTCAGATTTATCTAAATCAGAATCTGGCTTTGAAGCACTATGGATAGAGATTGAAAATGACACCCAGGGTAATTTACTCTGCGGAGTCATTTACAGGCACCCTCATGGCAATATAGATAGTTTCATGGATTATTTAAACTCAACAGTTGAAAAATCGCATAGAGAACGTAAAATGTGTGTACTTATGGGTGATTTTAACCTAGACCTTTTAAAATTTGAGACACACAAAGAGACAGATGATTTTCTAAACACGATGCTAACCACTAACTTCCTGCCGCAAATACTCCAACCAACAAGAATCACTGATCACTCTGCTACCCTAATTGACAACATTTTCCTGAATATTCACAGGGAAATGTTTACGATCAGTGGCAATTTAATATACGATCTTACAGACCACCTTCCCAGTTTTTTGATCACTTGCAATTATGCTTGCCTTCCAAATAATATTAAAATGTTCAAAAGAGATTATTCAAATTTTAATGAAGCAGCATTTATTAGAGATTGTCAATCCGTGAATTGGGAGGGCCTTGTTTCCACATGTTCTGATGCCAATCATATGTTCAATTCTTTTTACGCCAAGCTCTCGGAAATTGTCGATACCCATGTTCCAGTCAAGCAAATCCCAAAAAAAGAGTTGAAACTGAGATTGAGACCTTGGATTACACCTGCTATCAAAAAATCAATTCAAATAAAAAATAACCTCTATAAAAAATTTCTCAAGACTAAACTGCTTTACTACCATTCAAAATTCAAGTATTATAGAAATAAACTTAACCATCTAATCAAAATTAGCAAAAAACAGTATTATACCAATTATTTTAACCTAAATCACGGTAATCCAAAACAAATATGGACAGGGATCAAGCGAATAATAACTCATAAAACTAAGTGCAGTTATGTACCATCCAAGATACGCAATAATAACACCGATATAACAGATCCTAAAGCAATTGCCGATGCTTTTAACAACTATTTTTCCAATGTAGGATGGAATCTCGCTAACTCAGTACCAAATACGGAAAATACCCCCCAGCAGTATCTTAACAATCAAGCATATGATACATTTTATTTGTTTCCAACTTCAGTTTCTGAAATTGAAACTGAAATATCAAATATCAATGTGCGAAAAGCTACAGGACCTTACAGCATACCACCCAATATATTAAAACTCGTAAAATGTGTAATATCTAAGCCCCTAGAAATTATCTTCAACATATCATTTGCAACAGGAGTTGTTCCCGATAAATTCAAGATTGCGAGGGTCCTACCGGTTTTTAAAAATGGCTTAAAAATGAGTTTGAATAACTATCGCCCTATTAGCCTTCTTTCGGTATTCAATAGAATAATGGAAAAGCTGATGTATAATAGACTAATTAATTTTATTGAAAAAATGAATATTATTTATTCAAAACAATTTGGATTTCGTTCACACCATTCAACAGAACATGCAATTTTAAGTATTGTTGATAAAATTCATGATGGATTTGAAAAAAGAAATTTCTCTTGCGGAATATTTCTCGACTTCAGCAAAGCATTTGATACTGTAAACC
Organism: Palythoa caribaeorum; assembly: GCA_026546465.2. NCBI lineage: Eukaryota > Metazoa > Cnidaria > Anthozoa > Zoantharia > Sphenopidae > Palythoa > Palythoa caribaeorum. Next base: position 546 of record JAOCNB020149937.1, on the reverse strand, counting down.
ATGATATATTGATAAATAAGCTAGACCATTATGGTATCAGAGGAATAGCAAAAGACTGGTTCGTATCATATCTGAGCAATAGAAAACAGTTTACCTCTATTGGAAATACAAACTCGGAGGAGCTGCCTATTTCATGTGGCGTGCCCCAGGGTTCAGTTCTTGGGCCTCTTCTATTCTTAATCTATGTCAATGATTTTAGTAACTGTGTCAATTACTTAGACTTACACTTATTTGCCGATGATTCAAACTTATTCTTTTGCCACAAGACTCTCGCAAGTCTTGAATCAATCATAAATAACGAACTTTTGCACGTCCAAACTTGGCTGAACACAAACAAGCTATCTTTAAACATTGCTAAGTCCAATTTTGTTTTATTTCACCCCACACAGAAAAAGGTGAATACTCCTGTTAAATTATATATTAATAACACCATGCTAGAGGAAAAGTCGCATATTAAATATTTGGGTATTATGCTGGATAAAAACCTAAACTGGAAAAACCATGTGAACTACATTTCTAAAAAACTCAAGAGAAGTATCGGCATGC
>JAOCNB020149890.1:0-10300 GCA_026546465.2 Palythoa caribaeorum | reverse complement strand
AATACTCCAAGGTATTTGACACAGTCTTTATATTCAAGAGATATCATTTGTTGAGAGTTATTGTCTAAGAGATTTATAACAGGTTTATAATCAATTTTTTCTGAGGTGGGCGAAAAAAGACGTAATTAGATTATTTGATATTAAATGTAAGTCTATTTGCTATAAGCCAATCAGACACATGAGTTAACTCTGTGTTTAGTACTTTCTCCGGGCTTCTCAAGCTTTTATCGGCATATAATAAATTAGTATCGTCAAAAAACAAGAAAAACTGCAAGATACTCGAAGACTTACATATATCATTAATGTATAATAAAATCAAAAACGGACCAAGTACAGAGCCCTGGGTACCCCACATAGTGTTTCGATCTTGTTTACTGGATATCCTATTTTTAATTTCAGTAGTTGATATAAAACCATGTTTATTTTAAAACTTTATCTTACGTTTAAAGTCAGTTGCAACAGATCTGCTATTCCCTTAGATAGTATGTTGAAACGAAATATGAATTCCAGTTTCAAAACTAATTAATAGTAATATTAAAGTTTTATTTAAAGCACACCACAACATTGATTGGTCAATGTTTGAAAATATTAAGACTTTTGAAAATATTCAAAAATGGAATATTAAGAGTTTCGATAACGGATCACAATGAATGGCGGCTGTGAGGAGGTCAGTCTCGAGACTAGTAACAAGAGATTCTATTCTGTTTTAGGCTTATCTCCTGAGAGGAAACGAACACAGTAACCGAGTTGTGCAACAACTCCTGCAGCCTCGAATCCAAGCACGCTACGTGAGAATCCAACCACAGTTCTGGCGTGAGTGGATCTGTATGAAGGCGGAACTGCTTGGGTGTGCCGCTGGTAAAGGTTAGCACTCACTATTAATAGAAACCTTCTTCCTTAAACTTTATTTCTTTGCACAATTTTTTTGTTATAGTGTTGCAAAAACGATATATTTTACGAAAAGATGATAGACATGAAACAATTAAAAATAAAAGAGTGGTCGATTTAATATATAATGCCAGTTTGTTTAGGAAGTTCAGGTTTTTGGTAACACTACATTTAAAATATTTAGTGCTGCTTTTAGGTGGATAAAGCGGGCCTCGTGAGCTTCTTAAGGCCCGTGCAAACAGACGCAACAAGTCCCAATATTGTTAGACCAACACTCCAGCATCTAACACATTCCAACACGAATCAAACACCAACTAACATCACCCAACAATGTTGGATAATGTTTGACCAACATGTGTGATCCGTTAAAACACACCTTTAGACCAACAGTGTTGAATTATGCTGAAAAACAAAACTTTAAATTCATTAACTACATTAAAAAAGCGAAGTAAACAAGAAGCTCACTCACTCACTCACTCACTCATGCTCTTGACCGGAAGTGAGGCATGGGTGAACGACATTCCTCCTCCACTTCTCCCTGTCCTGAGCAGCTCAAGAGGAGGAGGAGCTGTGCCCAGGTCATTTAGCAGTCCTCGTCTCCAGGTGTTCCTTTGTGTTCCTCTTTTTCTGTTGCCCTGGGGGTTAAACCTCGGTGCTTGATGCTTGCTGCTCGATGCTTGGTGCTTGATGCTGAATGCCTTGTCTCAGGATGTGCCGTCATCTCCTTTGTCTAATTTCTTCTTCGATTGGATTAATATATTTGGGTTGCACTCCAGAGGTCCTCATTTCGAATGGTGTTTGGCCAAAAGATCTTCAAATTGTTTCTGAGGCAACGATTTACGAAGGTTTGCAAGGTCTCCATGGTGTGTTTGGTCACTCGCCAAGTTTCTGAGCCATAAAGAAGAACTGCTTTCACATTTGAGTTGAAGATTTTGATTTTAGTCTTTCTGCGGATGAGGTTTGAACGCCAGATGTTGTTTAGGTTTCGAAATGCAGTCCTTGCTTTGCCAATGCGAGAAGTAACATCGGTGTCTGTCCCTGCTGTTTAATCAATGATGCTGCCCAAGTAAGTAAAGGCATTGGTGATCTGTGGAGGGTTATTGTCAAGCAGTACAGGTTCATAAGACTTGGGGGTAGATCTTTAAGATTTTCATTTTGCCTTTGTGGACCTTCAGGCCTGACTCGCTCAGTTCAGGTCTGAAAGTTAATGTTGAAGTACTTTAAATAATGGATTACATATAAAGTCCTTCAGGTGACTTGATGAAGGATATATCTCAATACTCAAACTAACGTAAATATTTATAATGTAAAAAAATTGGAGCCCTCCCCTCAAAGGCGCTTTTCAATCAATGGCTCTCTCCAACCAAAGCAACATTAGTGACCCTCCCCCAAAACATAGTAACCCCTTCCTCCTTCATCACGCAGCTGCTTTTCGCAAAGATTTATTTTCAAAGCGCTTAGTACAAGCAGTGCTAGCTGTTAAAACAGTGACATCACTGCGCGAGATCAGGCGAGTGTTGGTTCTTGCGGGTTGCAGCTAGGAGTTTATATTTATAATAAATCCTTTCGTTTGTGCATATAATAAAACTATACATTACAACAACATGTATTTACATGCGATATACATCGACTTGAAACACGATGTGTTATGAAAACTAACAAATCATCACGCAGCTGCTTTACGCAAAGATTTTGTTTTTATAAAAGCGCGTCGCATCTTTTGGAGAATAATTCTAAATTTTGTAACAAAGGCCAAAATAAATGTCAAAAAGTCACAAACTGATAAAGTCATTGTTCATTTCGTTATATGCACACTTCACTTTACACGTTAAAAAAGATAACTCAGTAGTGGCGAACGATGTCATCCTCTTGGTTGTTCACTAGAATTCGTATCATTAGCAGAACACATTATGGAGGATAACGACTTATATCTCCCGCAAGATCCAGACGAGGCAAAGTTTCTTTACTTAGATCTGCTTTATCATATCGAAAACTTGTAGATCACCAATCTCTCTGAGGGAAAGATGCAACAAAATGAATGACAAGTGCTGTGCACGACATTTTCAAGTTTTTCCACTGCTAAGTTCGTTTTCGTTACCAAAAACTACCGCGTCCAAATGTGAAACTCGCTTTAGAAGAACTAGACAAGACTAACACTAAAAACACGATACAACTGGTAGATTCAGTAATTATTAAGTAGTTCCATTATACTGTTACTTGAGTATTAAGAATGTTGTTCAATTGTGAAAGCACGATTGCATTAAAGGTTAATGTTATTATAAAAATTTTGATGTTTGTAGAGAAACGCGCCTATACATTAGATGGGCTTATAAACAGGGGGCTTATATCCGGAATAATATATCTTCATTAGCAAATGGATGAGCTTATATCCAAGGGGCTTAAAATCGGGGGAGAGGGGGTGGGGCTTTAACTGAACGTGGGATTTTACGATATAGTTACACGTGGCCCCAAGTCAACCTCGTTCCCAGGCCCTCTATTTCCCGTCATTTCTCTCGTCCGAGAAATAGAAAAAATGATCCTGGGAACAAGGCTACCTTCAAGTCTCACCATAACAAAAATTAATATCAACGTTTCTTTATTAACATCTCAATCTTGAAAGACAACTGTAAGAAATCACGAAAATGCGCCATCAACTCACCATACCATACTCCCATCTAAAGCCACATTATGGAGAGTAACTTAAAAAACACAGCGAAATCACACATACCTCCTCGACTTCGTCCGCCATCTTCAGCTATCACATGCGAGTGCCGGTACACCTCGTCCCAGGGGCCCTATACCTATGGCGATGCGAGCCACGAGTAGTATAAAGGGCAGGCCGGATCGCGAGTTGTAAATGGCGATGGCGAGCTATAAGTGGTGATCGCGAGGTTTAAGTGGCGATCACTAGTTATAAGTTGCGATGGCGAGTTATAAGTTGCGATCGCGAGTTATAAGCTGTGATCGCAAGTTATAAGTTGCGATCGCGAGTTATAACTTGCGATTGTGAGTGCGAGTTATAAGTTGCGATCGCAAGTTATAAGTTGCAATCGCAAGTTATAAGTTGCGATCGCAAGTTATAAGTTGTGATCACGAGTTATAACTTGCGATTGTGAGTGTCAGTTATAAGTTGCGATCGTGAGTTATAAGTTGTGATCGCAAGTTATAAGTTGCGATTGCGAGTTATAAGTTGTGATGGCAGGTTATAAGTTGCGATGGCAAGTTATAAGTTGCGATCGCGAGTTATAAGTTGCGATTGCAAGTTATAAGTTGCGATGGCGAGTTTTTTGTTGAAATCGAGAGATATAAATTTTTATTGCTATTTATTAAAGTTTATAGAGAGTAAGTCAAATCGGAAATTATTAAGTGGAAATGAAAAATATCGAGATGTCCCTTATGGGCCACCGTACACCTATCCCTAAAGCATCAATAAAGTATCATCTCTTCCCATAACATCGTATTACTGGGCACTCTATAAAATTGCTTTTATACACCCAAATCTGAAAACACTGTGCCACAGTTGGTGCTTAGATCACGACCTGTAACGATTTCGACAAAATTTGTAGCTATGAAACGTGACCAATATAATACACCGTTTCAGGGCAGAGCTTCTCCCCTCTCACTCCACATCAATTCTCCCCTCTCACTCCACATCACTTCCCCCCTCTCACTCCATATCACTTTTCCCCTCTCACTCCACATTACTTCTCCCCTCTCACTACACATCTCTTCTCCCCTCTCACTCCATATCACTTCTCCCCTCTCACTCCATATCACTTCTCCCCTCTCACTCCACATCACTTCTCCCCTCTCACTCCATATCACTTCTCCCCTCTCACTCCATATCACTTCTCCCCTCTCACTCCGCATCACTTCTCCCCTCTCACTCCATAACAATTCTCCCCTCTCACTCCGTATCACTTCTCCACTCTCACTCCATATCACTTCTCCCCTTTCAATCCATATCACTTCTCCCCTCTCACTCCACATCACTTCTCCCCTCCCACTCCATATCACTTTTCCCCTCTCACTCCACATCACTTCTCCCCTCTCACTCCACATCACCACTATGGATCGCTTTAGGGAGTATCAACTTTGAGTTTTCAAGTTGGTAACGTTTAAGTGAATAAATACTTACCAAGGACTCCTGGGTTGCACAACTCAATGAGGGAATGAAATTCTTTCAAGTCATTCTAAAACATCCAAGCAACAGAAGCAATAACAGATGCAAATGTCAGAATACAGCAGAGTAACATTAAGTTGAGAACTGCGCATCATTTCTCATCCCCAAGGCACTTTACTTTTGTTTTCTAAGTGAATTTTAGTTTTTGCCGTTTTAGTTACAAAAACAGAACAAACTTGTCAAATGGCGCAGTAAATGTAGCAATCCAAGAGTCACCTAAAAAGATTTAACAGAACCGATTTTCTTTCCTTCATAGTAAAATTTTAGTTGTTTTGAATTTCAAGAATTTTTTGTTAGCAAACGAGTTCATAGTTGTTTCAAAGGTAAAGTGATCTAAAAAGTCACGTTATTCTTTCTAACTGAATTATAAACCCACAAAATCATGTTAAAGAATAGCTTATACGTCAATGTACTCAAGTGAACAGATTTCGGACACACGTGACGAAATAGCCATCACTAAGAACCTCAGCTCTAGGCCAAAGCTGGACGGTACTGTCATGCAAATTTCCCAGATTAATTAGGCTGGTAAAGTACTTATTTTAACGCCGAATCTGGCTTTCAATCATGAAAAAGATACAAATTTTTCTCACTACGAATGGATGCAGCATACTATTGTTCCTTTGGTGGCAGGGTACGGCGTACCTACTCAAACTTATTTTCTTAAAATCAGACCTACTGGCGAAAATCAACTGAATCAATTTCTTCAAAATGAGGAAGCTGACTTCACAAATTTTAAACATTTGGTGAAATTATAAAGAATTCACATGAAAAAGTGGTTTTCTTTCTAAAAAAACTATTCAAACGCTTACTTCCGCAAAAATTTGATATAATTAGATTTTCAGGAAATTTATTTGATTGCAGCCTGATGATCATATATCTTAGTTTAAGCCGAACAAATACAAAGAAATTATCAAGCAATGGTATGTATTTATGGTCGCTTTGCCTTTCAAAATTAAGGGAGAATTATTTACCTGAATTGGTGTTCCAGTAAGAAGAATCCTTCGAGTTGTCTTTAAACTTGAAATCATCTAAAACAAATACAGAAAAATCCTAAATGATTACGATGGAGACAAAATGGTACTCAAATAAAAAAATCTATGAGAGCAACTTTTGAACAAGTTCTAGATATGTCCTACCGTGGTAGTCTTTATATAGTTATTCTTCAGGCGATGAGCTTCGTCACAAACTAACAAATCAAACTTCAGGTTTCTTACATCTTCAATGCATCGAAGGAACATTTCGTAACTGAGTACAACAACTCGATAGATGGGACTTTTTGCAAACTCCTACCAACATAAATACATAAAATTAATGGTACTTATTTCCTTTTTACTTAATGGGGGAATATTTAAGTAGCAAAGTTACACTTCAAGTTGACGTTTCATAGCTTGTGAAAGCATCTCGGTTTGTTTGGAACGATTAATGTTAATGCACTGCAAAATTAAAACAGACGAAATAACATAATCAAATAGTACACAGACTCTCATGATTATCACATGTATATAAAAGTAACAATCAATCTCACCTTAATTCCTTTATCTGAAGTAACAACAAAAAGCTTCATTCGTTCATCTCCAAGCCACTTGCGGAATTCTGCATGCCAGTTCTATAAAGCCAAACAACTATTGTCATTACAGATTGTTTACTTATGTGAATTTATTTATTTTTATGCACTGACTAGTCTTTAAAATCCAATATTAAAACGTTTTCTTCAATACTTGTGAATTAATTTCTATCTAGACAGCTATGAAACACTTTCAGTTATGGCCAGGGTACATTCCCCCAAAAAGAACCATTTTTTGGTCCAAACCAGAGGGGATATACTTACTAAAAAGTAAGAATATCACTGGAACCAAAATATAAGGAGCTGGGCAGGGCAGGGCAGGGCATGACATCATCACGGGTGATAATTGATAATCACGTGACACACCCCGCCATCTTTGTGTTTTGCTTTAGCAAGTGCCAGGGCGCCATTAAATGCTCTAGTTTCTTGAGAAAAAGTGTTATTTTCTTCAATATTTAGACTATTTGCGGACGCCCGAGCTCATCATAAACGGTGTAGAAGGCTTAAACCTTGTCAGTGACGAACTGACAACTGAATGGGACAGAAAATGTTGGTTTTGTCAAACTACTAACAACAATTCTGCCCTTTTATAAGCAAGGGTCCCTGAAGCACATGGGTTGAGTCTCATCAGGTCAAATTCTTAGATTTTCGAAGTTTAATTAAAGGATAAACGCAATCAACTGCTTCTGTCAAAATGTAGACCTGCACTGAGACTAAAATATATAAAATATAAACAAACAAGTTAAACATGTAAATTTAAAACTTCCTTTGCAATCTCACTATTGTATAAATTCTATAACTATTGTTTCGATTGTACTTATACTGTAATTATTTTTTACTCTTTCCACACTGAAGATGGCATATGTAAATGCCGAAACATGTCTGTTTTGAATTTTAAAAGTGTTGTGTGTTTTCTGAAAGTTATATAAAAAATAGCAGTAAAAGTAGGGCTTTCCCGCATAAAAAATATACAAAATTCCCATGATGCGATGCGTTCAAATGTCACCACAATGGCATCCTGCTGTGATTGCTTGTAAAAATATGCTCGAATCGGCCAACTTTTCAGACATTTTACAAAAGCAACTATTTATTTCGAAAGATTAAGAGTTGCTTCAACGTGATAAGTTCGCAAATGGAGTGATGCACTAAGGATTTGTGATTTAAACTATCGTAGTTCGCAGGTACATTTTGCCATTCGTGTTTGCACAATAATTTAAAAAATGGAATACATGAACTTATTGCACATCCTATTCCTGTACAGTGCAGAAATTTTGAAACTTTTTTTACTGTCAGTACAGTTCCATGTATAGAGTCGAGAACTACACAGGTTTGGGCTGTTGAGGTGTAACATTGATCGAGTTTGAATTTTTTACTTTTAGCTGTAATGGAATCTTTCAAATGTGACTTATTTACATTAAATTGCTCGGTAGAAAATTTGCGAACTGAGTTGTGAAGTACGTCTGTTCAGTAATAGATCACAGATGACATAAATATGTAGTAACAACAAAAAAAGTGGCACACGAGGCGATATCCGAGTGTGTCAATGATGTTCTTACCACAGTTCGACATCCTCTGTGATCTATTACTGAATACACAACAACATGGAATCTAGTCGTTTTATATAATACAGAATTAAACTTTGCAATGATGATGTCAATCGTGCGTCTGTACTCTGATAGATTATAGGCGAAAACCAATCAAAATGGGAGAATAACTTTGGTTATTATATAAAACAAAACAAGTATCACGCTGAGGATTTAGATTTTGGGCATACCCTGGTCTTAATGCTGAGACACAGTCACAAAACCTAACAAGGGCTGGCTGTATAACAAAATACTACAATTTGCTGACACATGTTAATATTGTTTTGTCAAACTAAATTTGTAAGGATGACTTTGTTAAATGACTTCATTTCACACTCAAAAGAAGTTAGTCTTTAAAAAATTGGCTACTGCTATACGGTCCATACATGACCTCGGGGCACAGTACCACGGCCTGTTGAAATTAGCATGGAGTACCTTTTGTAAATTTTTGAACAAATGTCAAAGCAGGTTTGCAAAAAAATAAGAAAAAACATATTCTATGTTTAATCACACTATTTTTTAAGACTCGTGGAGGTAATTCAATTTGAAAAGGTTTGTTTATAATAAATTAGAAGTTATATAATAATCAGATAACTGAGCACAACTAAAAAACCAGTGACTGGATCTTGATATAAACAGACCTTTACAAGACTTCCTGGGGTTATAATGAGAGTTCGTTTTACTGGCGGCTGCATTCCATACATTCCTTGTTTGTGTAAGGTCCTGAAAACAGAAAATGTCCTTTTTCGCTGCACTTGGACTTGACATGAAAAATCATGCGGATTAAAGGTTTGAAGAAAAAAATAGAAAGACTTTACTTTAAACTTATTGGTGAGGGTAGATAAAACTAACAAAATAATTGACTACAAAACATTAAACATTCTAATTTTAAACAACTCCAATTTTGATGTGATTAATGGCACGAATTTAAAAAATGCTTACCAAATTAAGGCAATGCATTGCAGCGTTTTACCGAGGCCCATATCATCACTAAGTAAACAAAACAAAACCAAGTTAAATTCAGAAAGTAGCAAAGGTAAGGAAGGGGGGGGGGGCACCGAAACCGGATTTCTTGAATGCCAGTGGCCGTTTACCAGAAGATTGACACACAAGGCAAGTGTCCCTTATTTGACGTTTGCTCACTGACAAAATTCATTGTTTTCATTTTATGCCTTTTGCTGTGCAATATTTATGTTTGGCAACCCAACGTATTATGTTGTTCCTTATTCTTGTCTTGTCATTTGTCTACGTATCTGCTCCCAACATGCGAATCCAAATTATATTACAGCATAAGCATTTATCAACTGTTGAAGCTCGTCATGCTTATCTTTGTTCTTCTTGTCTTAGTATCAACACTGCATGTAGCTTTGCAATTTTCGGTATAGTGTACTGAGAATCGCCCTGACTTGTCTATCCTAAATATCACTTGATCATACGACTGAGCTTCTTAAAGTTGTTAGACCTTCCTTTTCTACATGACCCAGGTAACTCCACTTTGTTAACTTCTTATTTTCTAAACAGTTTTTAATCCATTGCTGTCTGATTTAAAATAACTTTTTCCTGGTTATATTCTGGATCTCTTTTCAAACCAAATTTTAAGTAGTTTAAACTGATGTATAGCCTTTTTTATTTCCTTTTTAAAAATAGTATTATAACAGTAATAAAGTCTCTGTTTTATCCCTCCCTGTCATTTGATTTTCTTCTTCTCCACCATCAGTTATTACTTGTCTGCTTCAGTCTTGATCATCTGAACCTCTCCTTACCCTTCTTGATCTCTGCCTCAACACTCAACTGCAACAACCTTAACATAAACTGAAAACAGAGTTGGAAATAGCGGCCGGTGATCGGTAATTACCGATCAAATTTGCCAGCGAAAAATTAAATAAAATTTAATAAAATTTTTAAAATACATATATGCTAGTGGTCAAATCTTTTTTCAGTGTTGTGGCTGCTAAAAGAGCTGTTGTTTATAAGAGCCAGTATTATATAAGCAATCACCAATTTTTCAATAGAAACTCCTCAATTTCGTCCAAGCTGGCCAACATGTTGAGAATATCTGCCAAGAATAAACGATAATTGTCC
>JAOCNB020149889.1:0-18032 GCA_026546465.2 Palythoa caribaeorum | reverse complement strand
ACGATAAGTTTAAAGTTTGAAAGGCAGTTTAAAGATTTCTTACGCGTTTACAAGCGCAACAAGTAAAACTGTAAGGCATGATCGGTACAGCCGGACAAAGAACTGTTTCATTTTTTCTACTTTTTAAAGTAAAGTTACGGTTGGTTGTTTAGAAAAATAAACAGCATTTGAAACAAACGCCGTCCTCGAATAAACGCCTCACCCAAATCATGAAAAATTTAATAAACGCCGCAGCGTTTATTCGAGGAAATACGGTAATAAGGTAAATTAAAACTATTGGTAGAAGTAGTTTTGTTTTTCAATCAATCAAGGTTAGTGCAAAAGTTGATATAAATACGTGAATTATTTCAGAACTAAAGTCATCTATTTATGTGTCGTAATATTATTATGAAATCCACAAATTCATGTTAAACCAATGAAGATTTAAAAACAGCTTTGCCCTATTTTTTTTTCTATGTTCGTTATGGTATTCATTAAACAACGTAGCAAAATCTCACAAGTGCGATACAAATGCTTGAACACTTCGTTTAAATTAACTCTATTTATCTATTTAATTTAAATTAGCCCTAATAAGTCTCATAGAACAACTCAACAACACGTGACGTTTGTCATGTGATAGTGAACTACCACGTGACAAACTTCACTGATGAAAACTAATGGTTTCAGTCGAAACGTCTTTTAATAATTAAGACCAAAATTCCAGAAAAAGATTTGAAAGTTCCTCACTTGTATTGAATCTGGATGAATAACAACCTTAATTCCCAAAATGCTCGTAATTGTAATAGACTCCATGTTCAATCGTTTTAGGTTATTGCTAAAAGAGATTCGGCGGCTGCGTGATGAGCACGACGAAGCCAGCCGGTCAGCTGCGCAGATTGCTCGGAATCCCGAACTTTTAGCTGAACTGAAAGTTTTGAGACAAAGAAAGGATGAGTTGGAGCTGCGGATGAGTGCTTTGCAGGAGAGTCGGCGGGAGCTGATGGTCCAACTCGAGGGACTGATGAATATGCTAAAAGTAAGTTTGACAGATTTCACAGTTGGTTTTGACTTTATATACAGGAGGTAAAGAAAAATGGAAAGAAAAATGTTTCAAAAAAGAATAATGCTTGAAGTACTTCACAGTCACTATATAAGGTAATGTGGAACCTGATTGGAAATCCACAATCTTAGTCCATGAATCCAGTTTCAATATTTAGGATCGAGAATTTAGTTTATGGAACCCGTACTGGAAACCAGTTCATACTTTTGTGAAATCTGGAATCCAATTGAAGGAATCCAGTTATGATATTGAATCCAGAACAGGCCAGTTTCACATTCTAAGTTACTGCTGACTTCCTATGACTACGGATTCATTTGTACAGCCTTAGCCTCGACATGAAGTTAAATTTCCTAAATGCCAACGTAGTTTTACACTATATTTAACTGTGTTTATTGTTGAAGGTGTGACTTCTTCGCTCTTTCTCTCACTACTATTTTTGAATATTTAAAAGCAAAACGAGGCTAAGGCTGTACAAATTGAATCTGTTGTCATTGTCATCAGCGGCAACTGAGAATTCGAAACTTGTTATTCAAAGCCTTGGATACCTTTTGCTGCACTATATGTAGAAATAATATCTTTAAAGATAAAACTGGTTCAAAAAATAGGTTCTTAGAAAGCAGAAAATATTTTAGAAGAAACGTTGACTTTTTGGAAATGTTTTTTTTTATTTTGCTAGCGTACGTAAGTACCTGTGGCAAGCTCGCTCCCATGTCTTTGTCCATATTTGTTTTCTTCAGACAGACAGGTAGGCAGACAGACACACATAGACTACAGTAAGAAAGCCTTAAAGTTAAAGCAGTCAAATTTATGCTTGGAAACACGGATAGTTTGAGAGACCAAGGGACCTTTAGAAGGCTGCTTATAACGGTTTGTATGGTAAAAATGACACAGGCAAGTTGTCAGCGAAAAACCGGGAAATACTGATCGGACACAAGACAAGGCACTTTGATTGTTGATTAAAATAAGCGGCCACTTCGGAGGTGTTTACGTGATACCGGATCGAGATTCATTCTGGTACGAAAATAGATTCAGTAACGTGTTTATATGAAAAAGTTTAAAACGAACCCGTACCAGAACGAAGCAACACCAGCAAGCTTGGTAGCCAGAAGACGAACTTTTAAGTGTAGTGCGCACGCTCCACTCGTCCCAGTCTATCGGAAGTCCGGCTTCGCAACCGTTTTTGTACCGCTGTGAACTCATACACCCTTTACATGATACTGGAACGACTGATTGTGGCTGCGAGAATCGGGACTAGTTCATTCCGGAATGAGCCATACCGGTATCAATAATTTTGAAGATCGTGTAAACAAGTACAGCAATTTGTATGGAACCGAGACGAACTTGTCCCAAAATGAATGTCGATCGGATATCATTTAAACACCGCCTAATTTGGAAAATAAAACAAAATTCCTAGTGCATTAAAGCCGCTTGGTCTGCTATGTTACGTGTCAAATTGCATTTGGACGCAGAAAAGTGCATATAAGATTTAAACAACAGCTTATTTCTAGTCTGTGATTGACAAATGCTATTTCCAGACTCACCTGTTTCTTGGTTAGACCTGTAAATATGTGCCCTTGTTCAGATAAATGATTGAAAGATCCAACAAAATATTTGCAGCCTTGCCACGTCCAGACTGATCACTCAAAAACTTACTATTTGACTTAATGGAATGCTTTATCAAAGTAAGCTAGTAATTAAAAAGCAGTATAGGGAGTGCAGTTGAAAATATAAGATTTATTCGACTATGAAAACGTTTGTGCATGCATAATTTGGCCCTACAGTTTTTAAGATAAGCGACATAGCACTCCAACAAAGATATTCTTCAAAAAAACATACATAAAATAATCACAATCTAAATAATTTTGAATATGGTTATATGTAGGAGAAGGGCAAGATATAGAAGTAAACCTGTGGTTATTGTTGTGCGGCGTGATATATCATTGTAACAGTTGTTCCTCCGGGCGTTGTGTGTTGATATATGGATCAAATATAGAAGTAGATTTTCATTGTAACTGCAGGCAATCTTTGTCATTTCTGTGTGTAATACTAAGTTCATTGCGACCCGCTTCTTGAGTCAGAGCAAAGTGGATTAATAGTCATAGTAAGCCGGCAAATCTAATCAAAAGTGCGCCACCGTAAACGTAAGCTAGAAGGAGAAGTTGATGGCTTTAGCTGCTGTAAAAACTAACTTTTATCTTGCTTTTAATAATTGGTTTATCTTTGTAAAGTTCAGTAAAAGACGTTTGTTCGCACCTTGTCTACAATGCAAGCTTTTTTTGTCGTTCGTCTATGCGTGCAAAAAGATAAAATCTTTCTGAAATGGTTCGTTATATAGTTCAAAAACCGAATCTTAAACACTCACTCCTACTAAGTACTTTATGGAGTTTACGATTTGTCACAACAAGAATGTTTAACCACAAATATTTGAAGTAATATAAACTTTATGAGTTCATCCTGGAAGTACTTTCTGCCTTGTCTCATTTCGAAGAGATGATTTTTTGCTATCTAAACTACATGTTAGAATATAGTTTTACTAACAAACCGAAGCGCCATGTGCTGTTGGTTCACTTAGTATAAAAATTTCTTATTTTCTTTTTTGTCAGTCTAAATTTCACCTATTAATCCACTTTGTTTCGGTCTCTTGCAGGCAGAAAGCCAAGGTGAATGAGCGGAGTAAAAGTTGCAGATATTATTTAAAAAAACTTTAACACCTTAAAACAAGTAAAGTAGAAGTAATGGGAATGATTCTACATAAGAAACCACTTTTCCCTTGAGAAATAATTTTAGATTACGGCAGCGATAGCCATAAACTCAAAAGGTTTAACAGTTTTAGGAGCCAAGGTCAAACACATGATATTTAATCAACATTAATTCACAGAGAGGAAAGCTTGTATCTCATTGGTTCTTTTGTTGCTTAGTAACAGTATAAGTCATGCACACAAATTACATTCGTTTTGTGTTTTAGCGCGAATTTTTCCCGCTCATCAGCGACGATCTTACGTGTGATTGGTTGAATTAAAGCGTATGTTTTTCAATCTTTTGACTTTCCAAAGGCAGTCGCTGAACTATTACTATTATAGTTCATGAATTCAGTGATGTTTTCATTTAAGCAATTTTGTAATTTTCGTTCAAACATAAATAATCTTGTGACTTGTGTTTTGAAAGTCCAAACTTGAAAATGATAGCACAACTTTTATAAGGTTACCCTAAAGAATATATGTAGCCACACATCATAAGTTTTTGTCCGATTAATTGTATGAATATTGCTATTCAAGTGGCGGTGACGAGTTTAAATGTATTCTTTATATTTTTCGTGTCGGAGATCAATTTATTGTGAGATGGAGGAATTTATTTTTTGGTAGTTGTAACATAATTTCTAATTTTATTTTGCCAGTAGAATAGAAATCTGTCAAAATTTATTGATAGAAAAACATATGTGCATATGTAAAACGCTCTTTTACAGCTATTGTATTTCTGAAGGCCTTTCAATGTACGTATTCAACTTTTTGAACACATGTCCCGTAAAACTAATTTTTTTTCCAAGTAAAGATCTGTTATAAAATGTGTTAATTTGCAATCAATCGACGTTTTGAAATTGATTCATGTCGGATGTTTTTTGCCATAATGCTAAGCCATTTTTTAATTTAGCACTTGTAAAGAAGGCAATAAATTGTAATTTTAAGGACGGTTCCGGTAATCTCACAAACCGGAGACATATGTATGCATTTGTATAGTTATGTTATTAGAATAATCTGGGTTTTTTTTGTAATTATTCGTGGTTCATATTCATAAGTTGAATGACTTTGCTGTAAAAGTCTGGGAAGGAGCCGCGTTGACTTTTAGGGTTAAAATTTAGTCTAGACGGCTCGTTAGTTTATCGTTTGCAAGTTTCAGACAACACTCGGCGACAACCGATTTTACATTTAACCTTCTACCAAACATGTTATTTTTACATATAAAAGATGTAACACTTTATTTTTTACAGTATGTGTAACGCCAACACATTGAAAAGTAACTGTTTTCATAGAATCGGCGCTGTTGTTGCTTTCAATAAACTGAGATAATCTAATAATAATAATAATCTAAGATTCCATTGATCTTACGTAACGTTCATTTGACATGAACCAAGTCACTAAATACTAACACTTTGTAATAAGGTTTGAAAGACGTCAGTACTTTATATGATAAAGTGAACAGTTCACTCAAAAAGTTATTAAGTAAATACATGTTACGTTTCAAATTCGTTTTTGCTGTAATGATTGAGTAGTGTGCGTTTTTTTATCGTGGTTAGAGAAAGCTACTCCGCATGCTCCGTCACAGATGGCCGCAGGCCCCATTTTTTCTTTATCTACAGGGTTCGTACGGGTCATGGGAAGCCAGGAAAGTCATGGAATTTTAGAATTTCATTTTCCAGGCCAGGAAAGTCATGGAATTTTAGAATTTCATTTTCCAGTCCAGGAAAGTCATGGAATTTTAGAATTTCATTTTCCAGTCCAGGAAAGTCATGGAATTTCGATTAGGATCACGGAGAGTCATTGAAAATTGGCACAATTTAGATAGGATTGTACAAAGATAATAAAAAGAATAAAAAACCTCGTTCATTTTCTCAGTTATCATAAAGTAACATCTGTTCTCTTCCTTCATCTTGGCTAACGTGCCAAGGAAAGAGTAATTGTGGTTTCTTTTGTTGTATTTTGGTAAAGAAATTAACAGCAGAAGGTCATGAAATATTGTGAAAGATCATGGAAATAGTCGTGGAAAGTCATGGAATTTCAGAACTTCAAAAGAGTACGAACCCATTCTAGTTTTTTGAATATAATAACTAAATCCTTTTTCCGCCTCAAATGAACCACTGTAGCCAGCGTTCAGTTTCTTTAGCGGGACGCAAATCTATTGCAGTTTATCCCCAGTAGAAGCAATTACTCAAGTACCGACCTCTTGAGTGTGGAAAGCTGAGTCAACTTTTGTAATAAATCTCACAAATGTTCAACCCTTGGTAGAGCCGGGGGTTTAAACCCTGAACTTTACGGCTGTAAGGCGGAGATCTTACCACTGCGCCAATCTGACCCATCCGCTGTTTTTATACGAGGTGTTAAACTGAATTTTTAAAGGTCATCTTAAGACCGATTTACACGGTACGACATTTGCATACAACTGTTGCATGCAACTCGCCCGCAACATATTTCAGCAGCCATTTACATTCGTTCAACTTTTGGCCTTGTAACACGAAAAAATTTCTCCAGTATACTATTTGGTACACCGGAGAAATTTATCGTAATTATTAAGAACACCTATGATGGAATGTCGTGCAAAGTATTGCACGAGGGCATCTTAACAGACAAGATTGAAATCAAGACAGGGGTGAGACAAAGCTGCTTGTTATCCCATTCTTGTTTTTACTAGCAGTGGACTGGACTATGAAAGAAAGTATTGAAGGAAGGAGAAATAGAATTCAGTGGACGTTATGGAGACAGTTGGATGATTTGAACTTTGCCGATGATATTGCTTTACTGGCCCATAATTACCACTCAGCAATTGGAATCAGCAGCAAAACTCGGCCTTTCTGTAAACAAGAGTAAAACGAAGTTCATGAGAATGAATACCACCAATATTAATCCCATAATGTTGCAGAAGGGAACCACTGAAGATGTTTCATCCTTCACATACATGGGTAACAGTGTCAGCACTACTGGAGGAACAGATGAGGACGTCAAAGTCAGCGTAGCATTTAACATCTTGCAAAAGATATGGAAGTCTCGGGACAAAACAACGTCGGGTAAATTACAAATATTTAATTCCAATGTTAAATCCGCCTTGCTTTACGGATCTGAAACTTGGCGGTGGTCAGAGGTCATGTTAAAGAAAGTCCAAACGTTTATCGATAAATGCCTTCGAAGAATCCTTAGAATATGGTGGACAGAAAAGATCAAGAATGAAGAACTCTGGGAAAGAACGGGCCAAGAACCAGTGAAGAGTATTATCAGTAGAAGGAAGTGGTCTTGGATCAGGCACACACAAAGAAGGCCAAGTGATAGCATCACGAAACAGGCTTTACAGTGGAACCCATCAGGGAAGCGAAGCCGTGGGAGACCGACACATACCTGGAGAAGGGAAATGGAGGCAGATATGGCAGCTGAAGGTTATATGTAAAATCAGTAGACTGGTAAAGATGGCCCAAAATCGTGCCCGATGGTAGCACATTGTTGATGTCTTGATGGCCTATGCTCCATCCCGGAGTAAAGGGCGATGACGATGAACATGAAAAAGTCATATGCAATTCTCTCTGTCCGCCTAATGGGAGACTGGTAGAAACAAAAAATGGCGAACAGCCGGTGAACTGCGTTATAACAGATGTCTTGAGACGAAAAAAATGTAGACAACGTGTAAAATCTGTCTTGGAATAAGAGTGGTTGAGACGACGAACAAGTCGGGGGATTTTTTGAGAAATTTTACAAGAGCTGATACTTGAAGACTAGGAAAGTTGAAGAAGAAATCTTTGCATGGACACAACAACATTTGAGGTTACGTCTTTTTTCTTCTTCGCTGCCATGTTGAAAAAACATATACCGCAGTCCTCCCCACTTGGGTAATTTTGTGGCAAAAACGCCAAAATTGCATACAACGTTAAAACATGTTTCAAAATCCTACAACTTGTTTTAGTTGCATGCAACAGTTGATGGCAAGTTGTATGCTTGATTTACACGACACAATTCGTGTTGTGTGTATGGCGTAAACAAGTTGCATGCAACAGCTGTAGGCAAAAATTGTGCCTTGTAAATCGGCCTTTAAAAAGTCCTTGTTTAAATATCTCCATCCGTCGCCTTTACTCAGTTGTTGTTTTGTTGTGCATTGTAATAGATTTTTTATCTGTTCTAGCCGTAAAAAGTTGCAGAAAAATGGATCAATTCAAAACACATAAAGTTTATGTCGTGTTGGTCTGAAGCCATGAGTAAATTTATCCATGAATTACAAAGGCGCGCTTGTTTAATTTTGAAAATCGCGGTCTTGGACCAGACTGCACCTCTCTCCGTTTAATTGATATTATTAACTTATTGGCGTGTCAAAAAGCCTTCATTAACTGAAAGTAATCATTTAACAAACCTTTTGTTAGGGTATGAATTATTTTCCTGTAAATCGTGTCCCCTGCTTCCAAGGTCTGGTGCATTGACTTGAAACAGCATCCCTTCAAAGTTTTAATTTCCATGGTGCCGTTTGTTTCAAGTTTAGTCGGACCACCTCAAAGCAAAGTTGAAAACAATGCTTCGCCGTGTGATATCCCGGCAAATTGTTGAAGTTCTATTAGTTTAAAATACTTGGTAATGATTTTTATGATTCCTGAGCCCTGTTTAACGAGCGAGTTTTAATTGAAAGGTTTTTTAAAGGTGTTGTGAGCTTTTGCTTTTGTTTTGATATTCATAAGATATAAATTTTCCGGCGCTTGGGAAATGTTTTCAAAATACTCCGGACGTTAGAAAAATTGGCGGCATTTTTGTTACTTCTGTTTAAAATGCGTTTGGCCCACAAGAAAATTAGTACTTATCGTTAGCTCCTCTATCTACCAAAACCATCCAAGTAACGTATCGAACAATTTCCGGGAACTATCCATTTTCATTCGTTTTTTCAACTTTTTTGTTCACGTAAAATTATCATTGCTCTTAAAATTTTGGTGACTTCAACCTCAATTTGTTCTTAATTTGTTCTTATTTCTGTGAGCGGTTTTTGTAGAAGAAAAAAAAATAAAAACAAGACATTGAAAACGAAACTACCTTCGTTATCTGTTGAACAGTTTTTACGGCTCAGATCGCATTAAATCTTTTTACGTTCGTTGCTGTATTGCTAAGGTAAAATAAGAGTTTCAGTCAATTTTCTATCAGAAAAACTTTTCTAGTTATCGAGCTTTCAGCCTGTGCTTATTCTTTTTGCACACCTGAGACTCGTTTTTATAAAGTTGTTCTTACAAGAAAGAGCGTATTGCACTGTCTCTAGACTGCTGCCATTCCCAAAATACTTTTAACAATCATGCTACCGCTAATTGAAATTACTCTACTACACCCAATCAGAATTGGTTAGGTTTTGATGTGTCAGCGGTTTTCACAATGTAATGAGACTCGCATCAGCTTCGATAAGCCTTCAAGAAACTCCGGTAGTTTGGTTTTTGTAGAACTGATTGTTCTTTTATGACTGAGCAAAGAACTCATTGGAACAAATCAGTGTGGCGAATTTGAACTAAACTTATGAGTAATATGAACGCAAAACTTAGTTTTTGCAAAATATAATTAAACTTTGTGGTATCTTCGTTGACGCTTTCTTCGCCATTTTTCGCAACGCTTTAAAGCCCACTGCAAAAACTCTCTCGGAGAGCAAAAACACTTTACTTGAAGACTTCAAGCAACTTTTCCCAGGTCTGATATGAATATCTCTTGTTTCATATTTACTGTGCTTTTTTCGCCAATACGAGCGCGTCACGTGAAAATTCTAATAAGATGCTACTGCTAAGCTGTCCACGTGAGGTTCCTTTAATGGCCGGGACATTAACTTTAATAAAATGAAAAAAATATTTTGAATATGATAATGTGAGGTTCAAAAGAATAGTGTTGTTTCTTTCTGAAAATAATTCTTGCTGTAACTGAGGTTACTTTTTCTGAGGATTGATGTAGCAAAGAAGGCCCCAGAAAAACTCATCGAACTAACTTTTTAATTCCAAAGCGGAAACGATAAAGGCTTTCTTGTTTAGAGCTGGGGCGATACTTTTAATCGATTTAAAAGTGGAGGAATATTGGTTGCGATATTGGTTGTATCAATTTCAAACCGTACAAATATTAAAATATTTGGTTTACTTTACTTTATTTATTTTATTTATGATGCAGTTTGAAGCCTTGGGGGAGTTTGGTCAACTTTTGTTTCAAAACCACATTGTTGAGTATAACACACTATCTTTTGTGTCAATTTTTAATTTGGCTGAGTAACACGTAAGCGTTTCGAAATGGGAAGCTTAAAGATTTATTTAATTCATACAAAGGTTTTCTGTACCCCGCAAACTTTTTAATCTCCGACTTCTCAAACTCGTATGGTTTCCGGAGTGTAATTCATTTTGGCGTCGACTGGACTGGTCAATGCGAAGATCGTTAAATTAAACAAGGCATGTGTAATATTGGTTTATTTTGAAACCGTTGTTAACGGTTCAAGATTAGAGCAGATGGGAAGTGGCCCTGCTGTTCTATATTTAGGTATAAACAAATGAAAATAGTAATTACAGTGTAGTTGCGATCGAACTTCGGAAATAGAGTGATTGAGAAGAGTAGAACCCTTAAGCTTTTTGTGAATCAGATTGGGATGAATGGAAAACGATCTTCAACAAAAAAACGAATTTGAGAAGTTACCTTAACAACACTGAGATTTATTCGCCTAACTATTTTCGACTGTTGTGAGGACTATGTTGTTCACTGAATACTGTTGTTTGGTTCGCTTATAATTTGCCAATAATCCAACTGTTATTAAAACTATTTGTTATATAAACTGACAGGTTTGACAAACAGCAAAATATTACGTTAAAACTTCCAATATAGTAGTTAGACATGATGTCTGAAGGTCTAAAACACTGTTAGAACGGATAAATTTTTACATAGTTCGCCGGATGCGGCACATTGTGAACACTAAAATTCGGCAGTTTTGAAATTGATTAGCAAATACGAGGCGGTCTGTTCTCAGCCCAGATACCTTTCGCGTTGGTATTGATGTTGGGAATTAACGAATAAATCACAAAAAATAGATTGTCAGGAGATTGTTTGAATGATGATTGTAGTTTAGAAATAAAGGAAAAGTTGCGAAGAATATAGCAAGGTGGTACTTTATGAGAAAACTGCATGTCGTATCGATTCCAAAATCTTTTGTGTGGGTAAATTAAATCGTATAATTTATATTTCTGCCTCAGCACTTTAAATGTACTGTATTTGTCATCAACAGAACCTTCAGGGAAAAGTGCAAAGAGTAAACTTTGACGAAAACAAAGCAGAAATCATTTAAGTGCCATTAAGTATCCATTGAATTTCTATACATTTGGAGTATTTTATTTTAGTCATATGCTCATTGCCATTGTGTAAACACCTGACAATTCAAAACATACCGAGAGATGATAATGTGCCCTTAATATTTTACGAATTAATATTGTAGCAACCGAAGAAATTGATAACATTGATGAGAAATGATACCAAACCTCATTATAAACCTGGTTTTCAAACACAGGAGTAAAAATTTAAAAAACGGCGTTGAAAAATCTGAGATAGTATTTCGGATTCAGTGAAAATATGCAGAGCTTTACAAATGTGACGATAACGAATCGCAATATTTGATTAAATTGTCAGTTCTTTGCAAGTTTGTTTGAATCTGTTTGAGAAACATTACGTAACGGCACAGAAAAGTGTTAAACCTACCCTATTCTAAGGATACTTTTATTAGCTAGAAATTCTTTTATTCTTTCCATTGAGTAAAATATGAAATAGCTATTTGCCGCAGGCCCCGGATGTAGGCTCCCGCTTTTTCCCGCCTTTCGCTGTGCGTACGCCCCCGTTCATTCTTTTCCCGCCTTTTGTTCTATGCGTATGCTCCGCGCTAATTTTTGTCCCGCCTTTTGCAGTGCTGCTTGCAAACAATGGTGGCTTTCGGTGTTTTATCAAGATTTCGGAGTTGAAAAACAAGAATTGCTTTTTTCTTAACTATAATTTGTCATGTTTTTGAAGTCTGTATGGAAATTTATGCTCGTTATTCTTGTAAAAAACAACCTCTTTTGCAGGGGTATTTACTTACAGTTCCAGTTATATTTTATTTTGTTTTCCTCTTCTATTAAAACGGCATATATAATATAAAGCACATTACACGGTCGCTGCTATCATTTGTAAAATATTGTTTTTATCTTTGAAAAATGAATTCGAAACTCCTATCAGTTCTCACCATCTTTTAGTAATCTCTGTATAACCGAAATTCTTAAAAGTCATTGCGCGCTTCGTATATTGACTTTTATAGATATTTAGTGGATTATGTCGTACTTTTATAAATTAGCCGTGCATATAAAACCAGTCTCCGCGTTCTCTTTTGTAAAAGATCATTCACCAGATAGATATATTGTTTTATTGAATAAATACACCTCACAGCCAAAGGCTGAATTACGTGCTATACAGTACGTTAAAAAATACTATGTTAAAAAAATTGACTTTAAAAATTCGAAAATACAACTCATCGCGCCTTATAGTTTAACAATTATAACAACGAAGACACTGCGGCTTTTTTTAGGTTTTAGTCCAAAAGTCCCACTTTCGAAATTGGGTACAGAAACGAAAAGCTCCATTTAATAAGGTATCAACGACAGTCATAGTTATGACAGGTGGAACAATAAAGCAACAGCGTACTGAAGCCTGCAAATTACAAAACGTAGTCTTAAATATGGCTTGACGTAAGCAAAAGTTAATCGACTTTGAGTGTGGCCATTGAAGCAACTAAGTATAGTGTAAGGGTTTGCACATGGCTTATAATTAATTTCCGCGTTAATGTAAGCAGATTATCAAATACGAAAAACAAGCCAGAAAAATATCTCCTATGGATCCCTCTCAGTGGAATAGATGCATGGGCCCAACTAATTCGACTTGCTCTATGCTGCACTATACTGAAACCACTTTTTTCATTTTCGATGTTCTAAACTTTTATGTAAAATATCGTAGGGAAAACAGATGAGTAAATGTAACAACTTACACAATTAATATATTCCGAGCTGCTGCTCTCGAGGACTGTGATAAAAGGTTTTACCATAAGGGCTGTACGTGTCACGTATGATGTTTTAAGAAGCAAGCGTTTCAGCCCTTATGGCGCGATGGGTTTTATTTTTGCTGTGGCCGTAAACAAAGTGGGTCGAGTAAATTATTTTTAACTCAAGAAGATAAAATTCACGTCTTGAAGGCAATGTGTAATGTTTTTCTACTTGTATGGATAAACTAAAGTAAAACAAATTTGAATAGCACACGAAGATGATTCAAAACGAGAGCTGCTTTTGATACAAGATTTTATAAAATAAACATTTCTTTTCAACCAGTTTTTAAGAAACAGGACATTGAGCTCGAAAACGTTTTTCACTGATGTTCTGTGCTGCTTCTCATCGTTGAACGACTTAACAATATTTCTTTTCAGACATTTTCATTGGGTTTATATTAGTTTAGCCTGCGTTACAGCTGGCCCAAGCTCTTTCAATTGTTAATTATACCGGAGGTATAGAGTGTCTGCGGCGGAGGCTAATATTGGTTTTGTTTTGAATAAGTAAAGAAGAATTGCCCACCACTGATTCATAAGTGTTTACTTTTTCCGTGACAACTACAAAAATATTCAAAATCTTCTCGATGTTGTGCTACTAGAAGCACTAATTAGTTCAATCGCAGATTGATTCATTCGGTTTTGAAAAGACAAGACTGGAAGCCGATATTTTATGTAAGAACAATCGACGAGAAGGAAGCTCAAAAGGCGGGAAAAAGCGAACGGCTGCAAACATCCTGCCTTGACTTACAGAAACTCACACTTTTTCAGATTATGAAACTATTTTAAATAAGAGTGTTTTATTGGATCCATTTACTAATTACTAGTATTATTATGTTAATTGTATGTGGAATTTGCATGTCTACATCTTTGGCCTATGTTGCAAAATATAGAAATTGAGTAACATACAAAGTTTCGAAAAAGATTTTAAGCTGAACTTCACTAAAGTTGGACCATGGTGGCCTTCAATTTCGCAGAATATTTTTAGTTTGAGAGTTTAATAGCTAATCGTCTTTACTGAGGGCGCCACTTTAAATCATAACTTGGCTACTTCCTTATTGAGTAAGGTAAAAGGTTAAAGGATTTCTTGTTTTCCGTTGTACTCAATGTCGTCTTGTGAGAAGAACACCGACGAAAGTTCACTTCGTTTTAAATTTTAGTGGAACTTGAGATTTGTTGTTCAATTTAAACCATGAGTAATCCGTTATACGTCAGTTTGGGTTGTCTGATAAATAATGGAAGCATGCAAGGATTAAGCGAAACAATTCGCCGGCAAAGAGAAAGAGCATAAGAAATGATTTCATTGCATGAGAATAGGTGGACTTACGTAGTAGATACTAAAATTTTCCGTCGGCTAACTGAAATAATTTTATTCGCTTTGCTCGAGTACAATACGTAGATGTTTCTGATACTTAAACTGTAATCCCTCAAGGATATGTGCCTTGCATACGCATCTATTTTTATGTTTTTGGATATTCAACTAAATTAAACTGAGAGTCTAGTACTTGGCAAAGAATTGAATATGTCTCTGATTTGGCTTAATTGTTTTAAATTGCCTTACTTATTTTAATTTCCTTGAAAAAGACAACGTTTGCTGTATTGAATAAGCACATGCAAGTAGAGTTTTAATAATGATAATGATAATAATAGTAATGATGCCTAATTTATTTCATTTTTTTTGCGCAGTTATCAAAATAAAATTTTCAACTGCGCATTACAAAAATCTACACTATATAAGACGACTAAAACTTTTAAAAATTTGATAATAATATAAAAATAGGCTATAGCAAAATTCTATAATTCATATTTCTATAGAGTTTTGACATTTATCCACGAAATGCGTCATTATGCGCCATGTTCTATGATTTCTATTCCTAAAAGAAAGAAGTCCTTTTCTTAAGATATTTTAAAAATGCCAACTGTGTTTTTAGATTTATATTGCTCATGATACAAACTGTTTTGTCCCTGTATATAAAAAAATTACTCTATAACTCAGTTTCCCTTGTATCCATTCTAAACTTCATTAACCTGTTATTAGCAATTTGTACAAAAAAAAACTCTTCTCTGCCTGATAGAAACAGATAACAAATTATAAAATCTTGTAAACTTCTATTATAACTATCTAAGAACCTTTCAAGCTCAAATGATGCGAAATATTGTGTCTAGCTTAGTGACTATGTGTTTTTTTTTTGTTTATGGATGATTTCATTTTCTTTTTGGCAATTGCTGTATATTAATATATTGTGCAAGAACGGTTAATTAAGACGTGTTATTAACTAAATTTGACAGAAAGTATTAGTGAAGAAACACAATCAAATACTTTATTGCAGTCAAGATGAATTTTGTGGCGTCAAGGGTATTGGATTTTTATTATTGTCATTTTATTTACAGAAATACCAAACAAATGATTTGTTAAAGACATTGCCACCTCTTGCAACTAATATTTGCCATAAAGTTAGGCAAGAAAATAGTCGAGTTATTTGGTGTTTATTTTTCTCATTTTTTTAAGATATGCATTTGTTTTCCTGCCTATCAAACAAACTGTGTTAAGCTACGCTTTACTGCATTTCTCTTGTGATGAGGGAAACAATAGACACATAGTCAATAGTTGAGTTAATCAAAGTCTATTTTTGGGATTTGTCTTAATTTGTTAAAGTTTCTCATCAGGCACGCCGACGTTGTCGCAATTCTCACCCGGTTAAACTGGCGCCATTGTAATATTATCCATAAACTTTTTTAACTGAAATTTTTTAAAACATAGCAGTTTGTAAATAAAGAAAGCGGTCGAGCTTTGAAGTTTCCTGAGAAAACACAATTGCATAAACAAGAGCTCCCCCTGGGAAGGTGTTTTCAATCCTTTGCTTAGCCCGTGGCAAGATTTGACGTCATAGTGCGCACTTAGCTGGTAGGGTTTTACAGTTTAAAATGAAACAAATCCTTAATGAATCCGAAACGAATTCAATTGCAAACGAAGCGCGCAATATATTCCCTAGGTATCAATTAGAGATATTAGCGAAAGGAAACGTTCTCAATACGGTGCCCAGATTTCCGCTATAAATACATGGGCATCTTAACTACCCACCACTTGAACCGCTTTGTTTCCAGCGTGGAGATCGAAACAGTTTTTTACTATTTGACTGTCCGTTATCGTTTTAAAGAAGGTAGCCCATTTGACAAAATGAACTACAAAATTATACATTTTTTAAGTTATTTGAAACATCTTCCTTTAATTTTCACCAAGACGGGTTTAATGTATGTGCCGTTGTTAGTGATTGTTATACCCTATCTGATACCGTCTTCGTGGTTTGTGACGCCACCTTGCGTCTCTTGTACCGTCATGAATGCCATCGAGTCTTACCAAGGCTCTTTTTCAAAACTCGGCCAAAGTTGTGCAGCAGATAATACACTCTCTCTGTTCATGTCAGCACGAAAGAAGGTATGGATTTACTTCCAATAACCGTAATAACTTCATTTTTTGTATTGTTTCCAACATTAATGTGCTTAAATACAGTAAATCACTCTAATTCCAGTTTGTACTGCTATTTCAACTCCCAGTTCGGTTGTTGCGTTTTGTAGCAGCAGCAGTTTTGGCCTTCTGTGTGCTTTTTACGTCCTCTTTAACTCAGCCTCTACGCATTTTTTACAAGAAATAGGATCAAATTTGCCAAACTATAAGAACAAACTCAGGCTAAGGCTCGATACCTAGGAAAGTGTTTCTGGTAGTAATAGACTGAAACTCGTAATTTAACATAGCGACACAGCATAAAACGCGAAAAGATTCACAGTAATTTGAGCCCTAAAGACTGTAAACAATAAAGGTAGTTTGCATCTAAATACAGCCGTACAATACTGAGTACATATGTGTTGCAAGAGGTTTCATTTTCCAATAATGTGTTTCTGTTACGTTTTTTCTTCAATAAAAACCGCTCGCGGAAATAAGAACAATTTAAGAAGAAATTGAGACTGAAATCGTCGAAAAATGAAAAACAATGAGCGTCAGCAATATTTACTGGTCCCGATTAATAAAAACGTGTATATCGGCTTTGTTTTGTACTACTTAATAAATTACTCCCTTACTAATTACAGCCCTCCACATAATGCGCTCCTTATCAATATTTTCCCAAGCTGTTGCATCTGTACTTAAAAAGAACAATACTGAGTTAGTTACAACTTTTTAAAGGGAGTTTCCCTTTGGAATTTCTAATAAAATCATAGAACGCGATTATAAGAATTTCGTTCAGACAAGATTTTTCTCACTGGAAGAAAATTCGCCACAAATGACGTTATAGTTGTACATCAATACAAATTATGTGCTGTATTTCCTGTTTTTCTAAGCATATTTTCCTCTTTTTGGACTTTGTCTCTCGTTTTCATATTTTTTAAATCACTAGTAGTAACAAAATGATATTATCCGCCTTAGATCATTAAACACTAAAATTTTCTGGAAATAACTAAGAGCTATCATTAGTCTTTTAAAAAACACTGAAAGCGAAGTAGAAGAGTTGAATTGAGAATAGTTTCCGGTTTTTGGGTTGGATATTTAGACATATTAGCCCACTGACCAATATTGCATTCTATTTTTGCCGTCAACCTCGACCATAAATTCGAAATTTATCTTCTAAACTGTTAAAATCTCTTTGTGTATGTGAAATGACGTGAATCGTCTCTAAGACCTCTGAGAGTGCTCTAAGTATGCCGGAACAGATGTAGTTCTTTGAAAGCCTTAGTGTTCATAAGACAATAGCTTTTTGAGAATCTTTTTCTGCTCATTTTAAACCAATCTTCTTGCTGCTTTTTCAGACCACGGGTAAGAGAGTCAAGATTCGGTCCAATAAGTTTTGAAACTTTTAGTTTTGTTGTATGAATTTCAAATTGTAAGTAATAAAACTTTCTCAGTTACAAAGTATTAAATTAGTTTTATTGTTTTGTATTGCGCATTAGATCTAATTTAATGATTCTTTGCCTTGTAAAAACATGGCAGTATTGATAGTCATTGTTTATTATATGGCTTTATTGGTACAGATTTCAGAGATACCCTGTATTGTTTATACTTTGTTTACTGCTATCTATAAAGTTCTTCGAGCCTTGTTCCGGGTTGAAAACCCCGGTTTTGCCGAAAGTTAGGCTTAGGACAAACGTCGAACTTCACATGTGCCGAATCTAATGCTAATGAGCAAATTCTATTGTTCTACCTCATTTG